>AP025069.1:27549338-27560617 GCA_036186865.1 Eustoma russellianum | reverse complement strand
TTTTCTTTGATTTTTGTTTTTAAAATAAATCATCAATTGATAGCAAATATCCTTATCAAATTGGAAATGAAATTTTGGACACCCACATAGCCATAAAAACGGTCAAGATGCATTCCACACATGCTGAAAAATTTCAGCATGTGTGATATATAAGATATCACACTTTATGGCTTTGAAACTTATTCAAATTACTTCCATTTCTTCTTCCAATTAACCACATAATTCAAGACACCAATTATATGCATTTTTACTCAAAAAAATCGGCCAGCTATACTATAACATGCTGAAATTTTCAGCATGTGTTTTAAATGAGACAAAGTTTGAAACCTTACCATTTGTAGCTTGTAGCTTCTTTCTTTAAATCACGAACATTGTATGATTGATTCTTGACCAATCAATATGCCAACAAGGCTCCACATATGCTCCATCTCAGCTGTAGGTGGCGTGTACAAGTGTATATACATGTGCTGAATTTTATTTTTGCTAACTTTGTAAAATAGTGCACATTTAACAATACACACATGTTATATTTCAATCAGCCCTTAATTTAATTTTCTAGAACACTTTAAGACGTACGACATATGTAAAAAGTGTCTAGATACGTGTCGTATGATGTGCCAAAAATGTTCCATGTGTTGTGTGCGTAGAAAACCGAATTTTTGATTTTTATCGATTACCCGATTTTTCTCTAATTAAATTCCAACTTTTGCACATGTTATATATATTATGTTACACATAATATATATAATATAAACTTTAATTCTCAGCACTAGGCTGGTCTAAAGTGGCGCCATTACATGTGACAAAATTAAAATTGGAATCTCCACAATTTGGCCTTAATGTGGGGTGATTTGTGTGTGCCAACATGGAATGATTTTATGGCTGAAAATATCATGTAGGCCACGAAAATAATATTGATTTTTGAGGTGTAGGGGCTGGCCATCTATTTATGGAAAGTACGTGACACGTTGGCGAAGTTTCGGTATTTGCCCGATACAACAATTTTTGGTTTAGAACCTTTTAACATGTCGTATTTAATTTGTCATCACCATGTCTTATATCATATTATATATAAGACCTGAATATACTCATAAATATGAGTTAAGTATGATGGTGTGACGTTAACGTACGTACGTAAAATATATAACATGTCGGTAGTACGTTGGAATACAGGTGTATGTGCCTTTTTCAAAATGTCTGAAAATATATGTATTTATATGTGTATATGCGTGTATATTAAATGAGGGGAGGAGGAGAAGACTTTCCTTCCTTAGCCTTGTTGCCTTTGTGCCTTTTCCAAATGTAGCTTCCTTTAATGAGCTACTTAGTTTAATTAACTAAGTACTTCACTTAATGAACTAGTTTAGTTCATTAATGGTGGCACCTGAAAATAGTGTAAACACAACAAATGTTTGCCATATGATGTAAGCTTTAACGCTTCATGGCTCGTTAGTACGGCAACATTATATATGACGTAAATAAGGCAAGTAATAAGCAATATCATGCACACGTTTGTTTATATAATGCACGTTTTATTGTCATTCATTTAAATCACATATTTTGAAATCACTCAAACCCCTTTTTCTCTACAATCTTTTGGTTGATTGTGATCTTGTGTCTTAAATTTAATTTTGTGACTGAATTCATGCATTGATTTTGCTGTTCAAGTGTTTATCAATGCACTACGCAAACAAGATTTGCCAAAGAAAACCTTAATTGCCCGATTACACTTCACGGTCAAAAACACCATCAATCCAGCACTATAAATCATCAAACCTGACCATAAACATTCTCATTTGATCCCACAGCAAAAGCCTTAAATCAATTTTGCCAAACAAAGTCAGAATTAAAAGTTCCCAACTTGTTCAAAAATACCCCTAACCCTAACCCTAATTCTGTCCAACCTCACTTTCCCTCACTTTCAAAGTATTTTACTACAATTAAAGGTACCACACTACAATTCAAGGTCATTGCACTATTGTCCAAAAAGCGAAAATTTTTAGGGCAAAAGTGTAAAACTACCGTTTTATCCTTGGTCAAAAATAATCTAGAATTTTCTCACGTTGAAAACAGAAAAAAAGAGCAAATAAAAACAAAAGAAATAGTGAGAAAAGATGTGGGGAAAACGTGTGACAAAGTTTGTTATCATTTGTGCAATTTTGACTATTTTGTGTACCTTGCAAAATCCTTGAGATTTCTGGCCTTACCCTACGTATCCCACACCCTACACTGAACCTCATATATTGATTACACACTTGAATTTTTGATTATTGCATGTTTTGAGCCATATTGTGATTTTAAGTGCAAAGGATCAAAGTTGACTAAAGATTGCCCACGGCAACCCCTAGCTCTTCTTTGGTTCAGCCTCTAACATCAATTTGGTTTCATCACTTATTTGAATCCTATTTGAGTCGTTCAAGTTAGTTTCGGTCTCAATTGAATCTGTTTTGGTGTGACTTGGTACAATTTTGGTGCAAATTTTGTGCAAAGCAAGATAGTTTTGATGTTCTCGGTTTTTGCCACTTCTGGAACTGTTTGGACTTTTTTTCATACTCTTTTAAGGTGCTTTAAGTGCTGCACAGACCTGTTTTGGTTCAGGAAAGAGTTGAGGAGTATTTGTACTTGTTTGGTGCAAATTGAGTACACATTGTGATTTGTTTGTGTGCTCAGTTTCCCCCATATTTTGGTACTGTTTGGACAAGGTTTTGGCATCATTTCGAAGTGATATAAGTAGTATACTGACTTGCTTTGGTACAGCAAGATGATCAAAACAGTTTGGGAAAGTTTGAAGCAAAAATGTGCAAAAGAGTGCAAAACAGATTGTGTTGAAGAAAGATTGGCATACACCTCTCATTTATAGCTCTCTTTGGTTGTTATTAGTCCCAGATTGGTCAAGGAACAATGTTGAGTGAGTGAGGAAAAGAGAGGAAGTGAGATCACCAACACTTTCATACTCGAATTGATTTTGTTTAGTAACCATTTCTTGCACAAGTTGTTTTGATTTGAAGGTTCACAATGTGGAGTAACATTCGTCCGATCATACAAAGGATGCAAAAACGTTCTGACAAAACGTACCTCTTGTTAAAAGAATGTGAATCAATTTTACTTGCATTTCAAGATTAAAAAAATTTGAATGAATCTAATCCTACTTCTAATGAACTGAACGTCAATGCCAATAATGAAGTAGTTGAGCTTGATTTGTATCTAACCAATTCTGATTTACATGAATTAGATATTACTACTCCTACCTTTTGTGATGAGTTAGAATGCATTACCAATGTTAAGCATGAAATTGATGTCATACAAACTGATTTATCTCATGAATTTCCATGTTTCACTGATTCATTGTATACTGATCTATATGCCATACACGATGATTTGAGTGATGACTTAAGTGAGCTTCCAAGTGAGTTTGGTAGTACACTTAAGCATGATAACTTAGAAAAGAATGAATGGCATGTTTTCATCAATTCCTTATTTGAATGTGACGAACATGATTCCACGCTATTTGAAACACCTGAAGTACATTCAAATAACATTGTATATGACAATCTTATGTTCATCCATGAGTATGAAACTGATTTGTATGAAAAAGAGGAGTTTATCACACTTGGTACCAGACCTGATTTAAAGGAATCAAAGCTTCATGGTATGCTTCTCATAACTCCAAACACGCCATTTTCGTCACCACATCATGATACATCATATAACATTCATGCGCTGACCTTGTGTGAGGATCAAATGCATCATAACTATGAGCTTTTATTGGTTATACATCCTAAAGACACTAGAAGGATACCTCTGTTGAACACCTCTTGTCATGCGCCCCCTATAGGATTTGATGATGCGTACTATGAACTAAAATTTGAAAATCAGATCCTAATGCATCCAAAACATGTGAGGAAGAGGACTTACTTATTGTGGATGCATGATCAAATCTGCTTTTGTGAGTTGCTAAGTGCATGTTTTGTCACCCCATTACTCATTCACCCTAAACATCTTAGGATGAAAGTTGCATACATGTGTGCATTGTATTGTTGTTGCATTATTGGGAATCTTTCTCCCTCATAGCATACATGCAATGGTTCGAGACGAATCTTTTCTAGGAAGGAGGGAATGATGCGGTCCAAAGTGTGCAAAATGCAAGATAGTTTGTCTTAGCCTTAAGTTGCATTCCATGCATCACTTTTCGTGCATATAGGTGTCTTTCAATAAAATAAGCAAATGTATGTCTTGTTTTCTTGTGATTCTTGCTCTCATGTAGGAAAGATGATTCATGCAAAAATTCAGGCCAAACGGATGTCTATAAGAGGATTTTAAAGGGATGTTTCCCGAAAAGAGACAAAATGAATGTACTGTTTTGGAGGCCAAAGAGAATGTTTTTGAAGATGAGACAAGAGAGGCATATTCTATGGAATATTTAGGACAAATTCGGTCCAGGGAATGTTTGTCCTAAAAGAGAATGTTTGTCTAAAAAGGAATGTCTGTGCTAAAAGAATATGTTTGTCTCAAGGAATGTTTGCCCTTAGAAGGAATGTTTGTCTCAAGGAATGTTTGCCCTTAGAAGGAATGTTTGTCTTAATGTTCCCCCAAAGGGAATATTCAACAAACACGACATTTTGAATCCAATTTGGACGAAAATGAAAAAGCATTTTTTGAAGTCAAGATCATCTCCAACATCTCAAGATACGACCGACCAAGTTTGAACCAGATTTTAACTCAATTTGAATTCAAATTCAAACACAATTTGAATTTCAAATTCAAACCAACTTGGACTTTGAATTTCAAGATTCAAGACAACTCATCATCATCCTAATCACCTCAAATTCATCCATAAAGAATGAACATCTAGAAGATTGAATTTGAATTCAAAGGAAGGAAGTCATCTTATCGGCTAGAAATTTAACGAGGCATATCTCCATTGTCCAAACTCCAAATGAGGTCATTCAGAAGGCTAAAATCAAGTTCCCGAAAAGATCTACAACTTTCATGAAGACACAAAAGGCTATTCCAGACTATAAGACATTCATATTAGGCGTGCAAGGTTCTGTTGTCAAATTGAGTTTCCTACTCCAACTTGGACTCTTCTTTCTAGAATTTCCCAAGACTTATTCTGTTTTATTCCAGCTTTCAAAAAACGTGCACAAGGGTTCAAATGATCAGATTTGAAGACAAGAATTGAAGCCAAGATAAAGCTCATTTGAAATTCAGTTTTGCATTCAAATTTCAAACAGTTTCCGATCAAATTTTGTTAGTTGTTTTGAGATGGAACAAAAATCCATCTCAAAGTTAATTATGACGTCTATAGGCAGCTTAGAACATGTATAAATAAGTCTCAAACCAGTTGTCCAGTGGAGTTTTACGATTTTGATGATTTCTTTAATAGAATTTCAGTTTTTGTTCTTTATGGACATGCCTTTGTTTTCCTTGATTTTGTATTAAAAATCAGGCATAATAACCTTCAAATATGAGCATATTTGAGGGAGTTTCCAACATTTATGAGTGATGTCCAGGAGGGACTCGTAGGCTTACCTGATCAACAACCATTCCAATGCTGAGGAATGCTTGAATCAGCCGAATCCAACGCAAAGGAAGCAAGGGGAAGGAATCTTCTTTGTCCATAAACCATTGTTGAGGAGGACGTTGAGGTGAAGAGTGGATCACACGCTTTTAGTTTGCATCAAATTGGTATCAGAGAGAAGGTTACTCTTTTCACCACATATCTTGCACTTTTCTTATTCTTTTCGATTCTTTCCAAGCTTGTTTCTTTGTGACATTTTTTCCTCATCCCCAAAGCTATACTCTATCCAAAATTCAAAAAAAATTATATATATTTATGCGCTCTTTTTGTGTCAAAAAAACCGTACCCCGTGGTGCAAAAAAATTGAAAATTTTGTGTCTTTTTTATTCTTATGAATCTGATTTTTGTATCCCTCTTTTGCCATCATATCCATTCGTTTTTATGTCAAAAATATAAAAAAACAGTGAAATTATATTTTCTATTATTTTTTGTATAAAAACCATAACTCACATTTTGTATCCAAAGCTTCAATCTTTGGACAAAATCTGAACATTACGGCTTGAATATCCATTGTTCTTATTCTGACCTTGTTTATTCATCATTTGGGATGTATTTGAGACCTGAAGAACTGAACTTTCATGTGCAAACTTGAACACATAGGATATTGCATCTAGGTTGAACATTCAGCCTTACAAACTTGCATTACCTTATTTAAATAGCCACCTAGTCATAATTGATCTTGTTGCTACCGAATCTTTTGGTTGATTGTGATCTTGTGTCTTAAATTTCATTTTGTGACTGAATTCATGCATTGATTTTGCTGTTCAAGTGTTGCTCAATGCACTACGCAAACAAGATTTACCAAAGAAAACCTTAGTTGCCCGATTACACTCCACGGCCAAAAACACCATCAATCCAGCCTTACAAATCATCAAACCTGACCATAAACATCCTCATTTGATCCCGCAACAAAAGCCTTAAATCAATTTTGCCAAACAAATTCAGAATTAAAAGTTCCCAACTCGTTCAAGAAAACCCCTAACCATAACCCTAATTCTGTCCAACCTCACATTCCCAAGGTTATTTTATTGCAATTAAAGGTACCACACTGCAATTCAAGGCCATTGCATTATTGTTTAAATACCCACCTAGTCATAATTGATCTTGTTGCTACAGAATCTTTTGGCTGATTGTGATCTTGTGTCTTAAATTTAATTTTGTGACTGAATTCATGCATTGATTTTGCTGTTCAAGTGTTTATCAATGCACTACGCAAACAAGATTTGCCAAAGAAAACCTTAATTGCCCGATTACACTTTACGGTCAAAAACACCATCAATCCAGCGCTATAAATCATCAAACCTGACCATAAACATTCTCATTTGATCCCACAGCAAAAGCCTTAAATCAATTTTGCCAAACAAAGTCAGAATTAAAAGTTCCCAACTTGTTCAAAAATACCCCTAACCCTAACCCTAATTCTGTCCAACCTCACTTTCCCTCACTTTCAAAGTATTTTACTACAATTAAAGGTACCACACTACAATTCAAGGTCATTGCACTATTGTCCAAAAACGAAAATTTTTAGGGCAAAAGTGTAAAACTACCGTTTTATCCTTGGTCAAAAATAATCTAGAATTTTCTCACATTGAAAAAAGAAAAAAAAGAGCAAATAAAAACAAAAGAAAAAGTGAGAAAAGATGTGGGGAAAACGTGTGACAAAGTTTGTTATCATTTGTGCAATTTTGACTATTTTGTGTACCTTGCAAAATCCTTGAGATTTCTGGCCTTACCCTACGTATCCCACACCCTACACTGAACCTCATATATTGATTACACACTTGAATGTTTGATTATTGCATGTTTTGAGCCATATTATGATTTTAAGTGCAAAGGATCAAAGTTGACTAAAGATTGCCCACGGCAACCCCTAGCTCTTCTTTGGTTCAGCCTCTAACATCAATTTGGTTTCGTCACTTATTTGAATCCTATTTGAGTCGTTCAAGTTAGTTTCGGTCTCAGTTGAATCTGTTTTGGTGTGACTTGGTACAATTTTGGTGCAAATTTTGTGCAAAGCAAGATAGTTTTGATGTTCTGGGTTTTTGCCACTTCTGGAACTGTTTGGTCTTGTTTTTCATACTCTTTTAAGGTGCTTTAAGTGCTGGACAGACCTGGTATGGTTCAGGAAAGAGTTGAGGAGTATTTGTACTTGTTTGGTGCAAATTGAGTACACATTGTGATTTGTTTGTGTGCTCAGTTTCCCCCATATTTTGGTACTGTTTGGACAAGGTTTTGACATCATTTGGAAGTGATATAAGTAGTATATTGACTTTCTTTGGTACAGCAAGCTGATCAAAACAGTTTGGGAAAGTTTGAAGAAAAAATGTGCAAAGCAGTGCAAAACAGATTATGTTGAAGAAAGATTGGCATACACCTCTCATTTATAGCTCTCTTTGGTTGTTATTAGTCCAAGATTGGTCAAGGAACAATGTTGAGTGAGTGAGGAAAAGAGAGGAAGTGAGATCACCAACACTTTCAAACTCAAATTGATTTTGTGTACTAACCATTTCTTGCCCAAGTTGTTTTGTTTTGATGGTTCACAATGTGGAGTAACATTCGTCCGATCATACAAAGGATGCAAAAAGTTCTGACGAAACGTACCTCCTCTTGAAAGAATGTGAATCAATTTTACTTGCGTTTCAAGCTGAAGCAACTGAAAATTTGAATGAATTTAACCCTACTTCTAATGAACTGAACGTCAATGCCAATAATGAAGTAGTTGAGCTTGGTTTGTTCTAACCAGTTCTGATTTACATGAATTAGATATTACTACTCCTACCTTTTGTGATTAGTTAGAATGCATTGCTAATGTTAAGCATGAAATTGATGTCATACAAACTGATTTATCTCATGAATTGCCATGTTTCACTGATTCATTGTATACTGATCTATATGCCATACACAATGATTTGAGTGATGACTTAAGTGAATTTTCAAGTGAGTTTGGTAGTACACTTAAGCATTATAACTTCGAAAAGAATGAATGGCATGTTTTCAGCAATTCATTATTTGAATGTGATGAACATGATTCCACGCTATTTGAAACACCTGAAGTACATTCAAATAGCATTGTATATGACAATCTTATGTTCATCCATGAGTATGAAATTGATTTGTATGAAAAAAAGGAGTTTATCACACTTGGTACCTGACCCGATTTAAAGGAACCAAAGCTTCAAGGTATACTTCTCACAACTCCAAACATGCCATTTTTGTTACCACATCATGATACATCATATAACATTCATGTGCTGACCTTGTGTGATGATCAAATGCATGATAACTATGAGCTTTTATTGGTTATACATCCTAAAGCTACTAGAAGGATACCTCTGTTGAACACCTCTTGTCATGCGCCCCATATAGGATTTGATGATGCGTACTATGAACTAAAATTTTAAAATCTGATCCTAATGCATCCAAAACATGTGAGGAAGAGGACTTACTTATTGTGGATGCATGATCAAATCAGCTTTTGTGAGTTGCTAAGTGCATGTTTTGTCATCGCATTACTCATTCACCCTAAACATCTTAGGATGAAAGTTGCATACATGTGTGTCTTGTATCTTTGTTGCATTATTGAGGATCTTTCTCCCTCATGGCATACATGCTAAGATTCGGGACGAATCTTTTCTAGGAAGGAGGGAATGATGTGGTCCAAGGTGTGCAAAATGCAAGATAGTTTGTCTTAGTCTTAAGTTGCATTCCATGCATAACTTTTCGTGCATATAGGTGTCTTTCAATAAATTAAGCAAACATATGTCTTGTTTTCGTGTGATTCTTGCTCTCATGTAGGAAAGATGATTCATGCAAAAATTCAGGCTAAACGGATGTTTAGAAGTGGGTTTTAAAGGGATGTTCCCCGAAAAGAGACAAAAGGAATGTACTTTTTTGGAGGTCAAAGAGAATGTTTTTGAAGATGAGACAAGGGAGGCATATTATATGGAATATTTAGGACAACTTTGTTCCAAGGAATGTTTGTCTTAAAAGAGAATGTTTGTCTCAAGGAATGTTTGTCCTAAAAGAAAATGTTTGTCTCAAGGAATGTTTGTCTCAAGGAATGTTTGCCTTTAGAAGGAATGTTTGTCTTAATGTTCCCCCAAAGGGAACATTCAACAAACACGACATTTTGAAGCCAATTTGGACGAAAATGAAACACCATTTTTTGAAGTCAAGATCATCTCCAACATCTCAAGATAGGACCGGCTAAGTTTGAACAAGATTTGAACTCAATTTGAGTTCAAATGCAAATTCAAATCTGAATTCAAATTCAAACACAATATGAATTTCAAATTAAAACCAACCTGGACTTTGAATTTCAATATTCAAGACAACTCATCATCATACTAATCACCTCAAATTCGTCCATAAAGAATAAACATCTAGAAGATTGAATTTGCATTCAAAAGAAGGAAGTCATCTTATCGGCTAGAAATTTGACGAGGCATACCTCCATTGTCCAAACTCCAAATGAGGTCATTCAGGTGCCTAACATCAAGTTCTCGAAGAGATCTACAACTTTCATGAAGACTCAAAAGGCTAGTCCAGACTCTAAGGCCTTCATATTGGGCATGCATGGTTCTGCTTCAAATTGAGTTTCATACTCCAACTTGGACTCTTCTTTCTAGAACTTCCCAAGACTTATCCCATCTTATTCCAGCCTTCAAAAAATTGTCACAAGGGATCAAATGATCAGATTTGAAGACAAGAATTGAAGCCAAGATAAAGCTCATTTGAAATTCAGTTTTGCATTCAAATTTCAAACAGTTTCTGATCAAATTTTGTTAGTTGTCTTGAGATGTAACCTAATCAATCTCAAAGTTAATTAGGACGTCCATAGGCAGCTCAGAACATGTATAAATAAGTCTCAAACCAATTTATACACTGGAGTTTTTACGATTTTGATGATTTCTTCAATAGAATTTCGGTTTTTGTTCTTTAGGAACATGCCTTTGTTTTCCTTGATTTTGCATTAAAAATCAGGCCTAATAACATTCAAAGATGAGCATATTTGAGGGTCTTTGCGAACGTTTAGGAGTGTTGTCCAGGAGGGTCTCGTAGGCTTGCTTGATTAACAACCATTCCAATGCGGAGGAATGCTTGAATCAGCCGAATCCGACACAAAGGAAGCAAGGGGAAGGGATCTTCTTTGTGCCTAAACCATTGTTGAGGAGGACGTTGAGGTGAATAGTGGATCACACGCTTTTAGTTTGCATCACATAGCCATCAAGGACGACATGGAGGTATGCACTACATCCTCACGTTATAGACTACAAGATGAAAAGGATGACTTAGTGCAAGAAAATGATTTGTTAGAAATGAAATACAAACATGTCAAAAGGAATTTAGAGCATGCATACATGAATATAATGACATGTTAGAAAATTATATTGCATTAGAACTTGAGCATGATATTTTATTGACGATGCATGTGATAGCACTAAAGGAGAAGCATGATTTGGTAAAATCAAGCATTCCTCCTCAAAACCTTTTGAAAAAGAAAAATGTTCAAAAGGAAATTGCTAATAAAGTTAAGGTAGTCAAAGACGCATCCATACAAAGCATGAAATATAAGATTAAATCTAGCGTCATGTATGCATCCAAGAATGGAAAATCAAATGAGAAGGCATCATTTATCAAGGAGTCTAAGTCTTCCTTGAAGAAGCAAAGGCACATGCCTAAGGGTAAGGCAAATTCA
>AP025069.1:27473182-27549328 GCA_036186865.1 Eustoma russellianum | reverse complement strand
ATCCGTGAAAAACGCCTCTTCCTTGATTCCAAGGAATGTCATCCCAAAATGGAAACCACGGAATGTGTCATTGCACAAGCATGATAAACACCTGTACCCATACAAACACATTCCTACATGTTTTTATTGTAATAAAAAGGGTCATGTAGAAAGAGCGTGTAGAGCTAAGAATAATAAGAATCTTGTGTGGGTGGCCAAAGGCGAAGTGAGGGTAACTAACCTTCAAGGACCCAAAATAAAAGAGGTTCCAATATCATATGACTCTTTTGTAGGCCTAGCGCTAAATGGAGAAAGCAAAGACAAGAATGTCAAATGGGTCGTGGACAGTGGGTGTTCCAGCCATATGACCGGAGACAAAAGTCTATTCCATAGACTCATTATGCAAGATAGAGGAGTTGTCCACTTTGGAGGTAGCAAAGGCCAAATCAAAGGGCATGGTGTTGTGGGTAACAATTCCTTCTCTCTTAGTGATGTTCTATATGTTGTAGGATTAAAGTTTAACTTGATAAGTGTCAGTCAATTATGTGATACTAATTATGAGGTTACGTTTTTTAAAACAAAGTGCATTGTGAAAAAAGACAATGTTATTTTGTTTGAAGCTTTGAGATTCAAAAATATTTAAAAACTTAGCATCAATGATTTGGCTTCACAAAATATATCTTGCCTAGTTGCCAAGAATGATTTGAAGCAACCATGGCATAGACGTCTCAGACACGTATGTTTCAAAACATTTAAATTCATTCGAAAAAACAATAAGGTCCGAGGCCTTCCAAAAATGAGTTTTGAAAACCAAGACTTATATGACACTTGTCAAAGGCAAAGCTTATGAAAACAAGCTTTAAACCAAAAACAAATATATCCACATCCAAACCCCTACGATTACTACATATGGATTTGTATGGGGATGTTGGAACAAAAAGTTTGGGTGGTAAACATTATATCTTCATGGTAGTAGATGACTATACTCGTTATACAGGGGTCATGTTTCTTGCAAAGAACAATGATGCAGGTAGTGAGTTCATAAATTTGAGTAGAAGATTGGAAAATCAAATGGGTGACACCATTAAAACCATACGAAGTGATCGTGGTGGTGAGTTTGATGGAGAGTTTGAAAGGTTTTATGAATCCAAAGGATACACTCATAACCTTTTGGCTCCCAGAACTCCACAACAAAATGGGGTAGTCGAACGAAAGAATAGAACTCTACAAGAAATATGTAGGGCAATGTTGAATAAGTTTGGTTTCCCAATTATTTTGGGCCGAAGCGGTAAATGCCGCTTGTCATGTGACCAATCGCGTATATTTGAGACCGTACCTAAATGTGACATCTTATGAGCTTTAGAATGATAAAGTTCCCAATATTGGGTATTTCAAAGTGTTTGGATGTAAGTGTTTTATACTTAACACTATGGACAATTTGGACAAACTTGGCCTCAAAGCGGATGAAGATATCTTTTTGGGTTATGCATTAAATAGTAAAGCATTTTGTGTTTTCAACAAAAGGAGTCAAAAGGTGGAAAATCAATCCATGTTAAGTTTAAAAAGTCACTTGATGAATGAGGATTGTGAAGAAAATGAAGTTATTGCTCCTCAACAAGAAATTCTTGAATACATTCCAATGGTTGCTCATGGACAAGAAATTGTTGATTAGTCTCCAAATGGAAACATCTTCATTGACTTAAGAGTAGAACCTATTGAAGGTACTCATCCACCAAGTTTTCATGAACTTAGTGAGACAAATAGAAATATTTCTCATACTCTTCTTGTTGATACACAAAATGTTGAAAATGCATCTCATGTTCTGGAAAATGATGATCATCTAAATGTTGATGATTTGTCTTTTCCGGAAAGTGATCATGAAGAGGTTGGATGAGATGTCTCCAACCTTCCTAGATCATTCATGCATAAAAGCTCTCACCCACACGAGTTGGTCATAGGTGATTTAAATTGGGGGTATTACTACATGAAGGCAATATAGAGAGAACGCCTTTGTTTCTCTCATTAGAGTCTAAGAATATTAAAGATGCACTTCTTCATGAAAATTGGATCTTGCCAATGCAAGAAAAATTAAACCAATTTAGAAGAAGTGACGTTTGGGAGTTAGTTCCCAAACCACTTGATCATCTCATTATTGGTACGAAATGGGTATTTTGTAACAAGATGGATGATCAAGGAAATGTCACTAGAAACAAAGCTAGATTAGTTGCTCAAGGATACCGCCAAGAAGAAGGTACTAATTTTGATGAGACTTTTGCACCCGTAGAACGGATTAAAGCCATTACAATGTTATCTTTCATGCTACTAACAATTGCCTTTTTGAGCAGTTTGCTAGATTAATGCAAGTTGAAATCGAGATGAGCATGATGGGCGAGCTTACTTATTTTCTCGGATTTCAAATCAAAAAAACTGAAGAAGATGTTTATACTTCATAGACCAAGTACACAAATGATTTTCTCAAAGAGTACAATTTTGGTGAAGGATGGGAAGTAAACACTCCAATGAGCACAAGTGTGAAGGTTGGCAAAGATAAGAAAAGAAAGCATATCGAGGTAATCTTGTATCGTGGCATTATAGGAAGTCTACTTTACTTGACTACAAGTAGACCGGATATATTACATGCAGTGTGCTTATGTTCTAGATTTCAAAGTGATCCCAGAGAAATACATCTAGTTGAGGTAAAATGTATTCTTAGATACCTTAGGTGCACTTTTAAATTTTGATTATTCTATCCGAAGAATGCATGTTTTGATTTAAGAGGATATTGTGACTTCAGTTATGCGGGGAGTCTTGTTGATAGAAAGAGCACATCTGGGACTTGTCAATTTCTCGATGATTGTCGTGTCTCTTGGTTTGCCAAGAAACAAAATACTGTTTCTCTTTCTACGGCGGAATCCGAATATGTGTAGGGCACCTCTTGTCGTGCACAATTGTTATGGATGGCCAACATTTTAAATGATTATAACATTCACTTCTCCAAGGTTCCTATTTTGTGTGATAACACGTATGCTATCAATATTGCACAAAATTCGGTTCGCCATAGTCGGACTAAGCACATTGAAGTGAAATATCATTTCATCAGTGATTGTGTACAAAAGAACTTGGTTAGTGTGTAATTTGTTGCAACACATGACCAATTAGCAGACATCTTTACAAAACCCTTGCCTAGTGATGTATTTGCATCTATAAGAAGCAGGTTAGGGTTACTTAACATGGGTTAAAATTAACCCATCATGAGTTGGAGCAAGAAAATTTTTCAAATTTTCAAACTCAATACAGATAAAGCGACATATCTGATTCGGTTCAGGCGTTCAATGTCATATTAAGTGCCTGATTTGAAGAATGCGCTCGTTCAAAGTGACATTAAGGGCTTTATGTTGTTAAAAAAAGTCGTTCGAAGTAGCATTAAGCGCTTTCTACCAACTGTATCACTTGTTCAAAATGACTTTAAACGCTTAATCTCTTCAACCACAACCGTTCCAAGTCACTTTAAGCGCCTCATCCCTATTTATGAAGTCGTTCAAAGTGACATAAGGCGCCTAAACCCTAGTTTTTCCTTGTCAATCAGAGTGACTCTTCACTCCTTGTCAATCAGAGCGCCTCATCCCTAATATAAAGCCTCACTTATGGCAAAGGAATAACATATAAAAGTCCATCACATCATCGTAAGAGAACAAATAATAGAGGTACATAGTAAGCGTGAAAGGCCAATAACATATGATATGTCGCATTAAAACCTTGCCAAGTAAAACCACCCTTGTGGATAAAACCTTAGCGAAGGAAAAAGCGTGCATATTTATGTTGTTGGAACCATAACACTGTATAATACAATCCACAAAAGAAGATAATATGCGGAAGGCCTGCATGATGTGGCATAAAATGTCAATGCTGTAGAATAAGTGTGATGTGTATAATGCCTTATGATGCTGCATTGGTAACCAGTCGAAAAGAAGGGAGTGTGAAGTCTTTCAATATGATACCACGTATATGCGAAGGAAGAGTTGATAACCGTGGATAGTATGCCGCTGTGGAACTCACCATCTCTGTCTGTGCCAGAAAATGGGCTGCCTGATTAATCTCCCAAGGAGCAAAGTACAACTGTATAGAAGAGGCTCGGAGAAGGACCCTAAGCCTATGTAAATCAGGAGCAAGTGTGGTAGTCGCATCCATTATGTGAACCAACTGCTGACAATCAACTTCTACCTCAAGATGTCCCAATCTTGGAATATAATAAATAAGCGCGAGGAATACTACTTGAGCTTCCACCCGTAAAGGATAATCATGCCGCAGTGGAAAAGAAAGTGCATGGACTAACGAACCATTTGTGTAGCCGGCTTTGCATCTGTCAACAGGCACATCCGTGTTTAGTTTTAAACGTCTTGATGGCGGAGGGCATCATCGTAATATACAGATCCTATTTGAACGGAGAGGCGGAGAGAGCCCCACTTGAATGAGTCTCTGAACTGATGTCGCTAACTTAGTTCCATTCTGTGATTTTGCCCATAAGAACATATCACGTCTAATATCGCGAATTATGCCCCGTTGTGACCATGACTCCTCGCCAAAAACCATAACAGTGTAATGCTTCCAAATTTTCCAAAATAGAATACCCAGATAAACTCGTTGAACTTCGCCAAGAAATATGGTTGGTGCCGCCAACCATACTGTCACAAGAAACGGATGCCAATCCCTGGCATGCTGGTCATTAATATCCAATAGGGCATTGAAATATTTCCTAACCAGCCAAATTTCCGAGCAGTGATAAAACAAGTGTCTAGTTGATGCTGATGCCGAGCGACAGAATGGACAAATACTTGGCATAACCTGAATAAAATGTGCCACAAAATCTGGTAATGACAATGCACTACGTAAAAGTTTCCAAAGAAATACCTAAATCGAAAGCTGCTGTTGTTTCATCCAAATGATTGAGTTAGACAAACGTGTGAAGTTTGACAGGCGAACACAATCATAGGCATGCCGAAGAGTAAAATTTCCCGAAACGGTAGGCCATAGTGGCGTTATCTCATCCCATTGTGCCAACATACAGCAGAGTTGGTTAATATCACAAATGCGATGCCAACTCGGAGAGTCATATATACGAGGTATAAAATCTGAACACTGGCCGTAACGAAATCGCATATATTGACTCCATAAAAAGTTATTTGAATGATAGTCCCACCATAATTTACACAAAAATGCATTTTGTACCACACTTAGTCGCCGAATATCAAGGCCACCCTCCGATTTCGAATAGCATATGGCCGGCCATGAGACCGTATGGCGTTGATCATTGCCCCATAAAAGCCGTGAAAAGCGACTCTCCAACGCTTTAACGATACTGCATGGAAATCGAGCAGCCGTCGTGACATGATTTGGAATAGATGATAAGACAGATCGAATAAGTACTAGCTTGCCAACCATGCCTAATAGTTTAGCCTGCCATCCATTCAAACGGCTGTCAACATGTTGTATTACCTCTTGACAATGATTAGTCTGCACTAATAGACATATATCTGCTGGGTTATTTTTTTTGGTTTCTTGATTTTGATCAGCTCAACTCAAATGCTCTCCAAAATATGAAATGAGAGGATGAGAAACAATGAGTGAACACATAAGATTTAGAGTGGTTCGAATCTATTTGATTATTATCTATTACTACTTTGCTTTCAAAGTGAATTTTCAACAGCAACTTTTCTTATTACCTTCAACAAGGAACAAGAATAAGAAACTATTGCACAAATATTTGTGCAACATCAGTTTTACAAACAGCTACAAGCTAGAGCTTCTACTTGCTTATTCAGAAATTCAACGAAGTTCAACCCAAGAACATTCATCAAATGGGTTTTAAGAAAGAAGTGAAACCCCTTTCACATTAGTCCAAATCTCAAGTAAGAGATTAAATATGTTCAGTTCCTCTTCTGTTAGAGTTCTACTCTCACAATACGATAATGAAAACAAGCAACACGAGCTTAATAGACTTTAAGCACTTTTGTACCTCTGATAGCATTTTATAACAATGAAGGATGAAGTTTGAAGAGGAGGAAAGTGTGTGAATGCCTCGATTGATGTTTAGCACTTTTGCACCTCTAACGCATACATCGATCAATCAATGTTTTCATGTTGAGAGATAGACGTTGGATAGTGTGGTTTCAATTTTGGACCATTCACACATCAATCTGTTGATGTCTATGCTTTTAAGGACTTATGCATATGTCGACCAATCGATGTCCTTCAGATTCAAAAATCAATGTTGGACAGTGTGGTCTTAATTTTGCACCGTTCATACATCAATCATTCAATGTATATACTTTAGAGGCTATTGCAAACATCGATCGATGGGTATCTTTTAATTTCAGAGATCAACGTTGGATAATGTACTCTAAAATTGTACAATCTATCATATATTAATCGACATCAATTCTGAGAGATCTGTGTATACATAGATCGATCTATGTAGTGTTATATAAACTAATCTCCTTTTTTAGAGATCTTCGTAGATATCACTTCTTTAAATGTTCAAGCTTTTGTTATTTTCCAAGTATAAAAATACTTTTAAATCTTTTTTCAAACATCCTTTAAAATTTATATTAACATCCATATTTCAAAAATCTTTCTCTTTTTGATGATTTCGAAACATCACGCTTTTAAAGATATTATGTTTGAAAAATGAACTTACGCCATTCAAAGGTTTCAAATTTAGTTTCTGTACAAAACAATATATCTCTCTCTTAGTTAATGCACTCATGCTCCCTCTAAATAAATGAATACGCCAAACCAAGTAGATATCAAGTGCACCTCATATGTTTACACTCCCTTTTGACACCTGCATCCTTTATGCATACGTCATACTCAAATGTATGTCAATCCCGCTAGTTTCATATACCACATACAACATATACACTTGCTCATTTTTGCTCATTTATCCCACATGCATATACCACATTAACAACAACACATCAACCCAAGATACATCACCCAAGTACGTCATATGCCAATCATTATTCCTCCTATTTTGTAGTCATCAAAAACAATATAACATAGCAAAAGATACATATAAATGAATGAAAAAACTTATACTCATTCAAATTTACCAAAAAGATGGTTGGTATGATTTTGAAAGTCCTAAGCTAGAACCTAGCTAGAAAGGAGGCACAAGAGGGTACAGATGAGTGATAGGGAAGCTATTCTTCATCTGGAGAGAAAGCAAGCATGGGAATGCAAGCCTTCATCTTTGCCTGGCCACTTTGTTTTTGAGGTCATCTACTTTATGTTGGAGTGAAATGACGTGAGCTTATAACTCGGTTACATTGTTGTTCAATCCAGCACTTGTTTTAATTGATTCAAATGCCTCAATGTGAAGTGATTTTATCGATATGTCCCATTAATTGCTTATTAATTGGGACAAATTCAACACAAACTAACCTTTTTGCCCACAATCTCTTACCAAGTGATGTCTGCATCAATATGTTGAGTTATACTATGATCAACCGGGTTTTTGTATATTCATGATTGATGTATTCTCAGATAAAAAAGCACTTTGTTGAACTTAATATTGTAATCATTTAGTGTGTTATGTGAGATTTCTAACATAATCCAAATCACTATACCATCTTAAGTCAAGACACGTATTTTTAGGATAAAACAACCCAAAGTTTGACAGCTTTCAAAAAGCTAAAAATACACTTTATGGCAACTTAATGTAATTTCTTGGGCATACTTCAAGATCTGGAAGATAATCATACATGTAATAGTTGTCAAGTAAAATAAGCTACAAATTATACCTTTATACTTTCTTACTTTAACCGGTTTTCCATTTTGTTTTTATCAAGTTTTGCACTTGTACTCATTGGTGTGCATACGCATCTTTCATCCTCAAATTTGTACTTTTTAAGAACTTTATTGTACTTGGTTTGATAAATGTACACTTCCTCTTTGGTTTTCTTGATTTGATGCCTAAGAAAATAGAAGAGTTTTTCTATCATGCTCATCTCAAATTCACCTTCGATTAGCTTAGCAAAATGCTCATATATAGAATCATTTGTTTTACTAAATATGATATCTTTGAATAAGTAAATGATTGCTTCCTTGTTCTTTAATAAATAAGGTAGTGTCCACTTGGTTTTTCAAGAAGAAAGTTATTCAATCTCTCATACCAAGCTCTAGATGTTGTTTGAGTCCAGAAAGAGCCTTTTGAGTTTAAAGATATGATTTGAGTAATCATGATATTCAAAGTCCAGTGGTTGAGCTGCACATATATCTTCTCGAATAAAACCCATTAAAGAAGGCCGATTTTACATCCATTTAATATAATTTAAAATCTCTATAGCATACACAGGTTAAAAAGCATCCTAATAGCTTCTAATCTTACTACATGCCAAAAGTCTCATCATAGTCAATTTCTTTTTCTTGTCTATGTCCTTATTCTACTAACTTTACTTTATTTCTTTTTATATTTCTTTAGTCATCTTTTTTGTTTCAAAATACTTACTTAGTTCCAATAGTAGGATAATCATTTGGTTTAGGAACTGACTCCTAAACATCACTCATTTGAATTGATTTAGCTCTTCTTGAATGTCCATTACACAATCTTCATCAGTTTATCTTCTTTTAAGTTTTTAGGCTCAATTTTTGAAATGAATGCACTTCACAAAATTTTCTACTTGTCAACATGCATTGACTTGTTTTACTTAATATTAATTATTTAGGGTGATATTTTCTATATTTAAATGACAATGGAAAATTTGAAGTATCACCTTTGACTTCTTCTCTCATCGTAGAGAGAGGTGCCACTTTCAAATAACCCAATCATAATATCAACGAGCAATCTCCATTTCATGTATTATCAAGATTTTCTATATGACTAACTTCAGCTATATCACTTTCTTCTTCATCTTTAACTTTTGGTTCATCATTAAGAGATTCACTAAACTTAATATGAATAGACCTCTTCAACTTTTACGCTCCTTTTGTTATAAACTCTAAAAGCCTTGCTATTTTTTGCATATCCAATAAATAGTCCTTCATCAATCTTGAACTCGAGCTTATCCAAGTTATCTTTGGTGTTAATTATAGAATACTTACAACACAAAACCTTGAAATAGCCAATATTAGGTACACCTCCCTTCTAAAGTTCATAAGGAGTCGTTTTGAGAGATGCCACAAGCAAACTCAAACTCTATTCATCACATAGCAAGCAATACTGACAGATTATGCCAAAAACTATTTAGGCAATTCAAACTCTTTTAGCAATACTCTACTCATTTTTGAAGAGTTTTATTTTTCTATTTTTTCTTTCCGCTACACCATTTTTTGAAGAGTTTTTAAGAGCTGAGAAATTGTCTCCATACGCATTGGATAAACAAAATTCTTGGAGCTCACTATCAAACTCTCCACCTGTATCATTCATAATTTCCTTAAATGTGTCTTTTTATTTTTTAATCTCTTGCAATGATTGATAAACTCTTGGCATGCATCGTCTTTTATTTAAGATTATAACCTAAGTAGATCTAGCAAAGTCATCTACCACCATAAAAGTTGCAATGTTTTTTCACTTAGACTTGTCATACCAATATCCACATATAGATTTAAATAAAGGAGTTATAGAGGTTTGGTAATAGAGATTACTCTTTTGCGCTTAAAACGTGCACTTAACACGTCTTTTATGTTGACAAGTGCCACATAAGCCATGGTTTTTAAAGACGACCTTGGACTTTTTTTCATTTTCGCGAATCCTCCTTAAAATTTTGAAAGTAATATATCTAAGCTGTCTATGCCATAGTTGAGTCACATCATTTTTGGCAATTAGACATGAAACCTTCTAAGAAATCAAATCATATGAGCCAAAATTTTAAACATCATTTTTCCTCAAAACCTCAAAAACTACTTCACTATTCTTTTTCACAATACGTTTTCTTTCATAAATTCAACTTTAAAATTAGCATCATATAGTTGGCCAAAATTTATCAGATTGTACTTGAGCCCTTTGACAGATAATACATTGATATTAGTAAATGAGGCATTAAAATTTCTCCATGTCCAAGATTTTGACTCTTATATTTTCAAAGTGCACCGTTCCACCATCTTGGCTTTGTGCATGGTGAATAAAGTTTTGTCTCCAGGCATATATGTGGAACATCAGCTATCCATAAGACACTTGGGTTGCCTTTTTTTGGATATTCCATTTAGCTTGAGTAACAATAAACACTAAAATAGTTTTTATATTGGTATCCTTGATGATTGGATCATATGAGGTTATTTTTTCAATCCTTAGGCTTCTAACCATGGTGTAACCAGCATGTCTTGCTCTACACACTCTTATAACATGCCCTTTTTTGTTACAATAGAAACAAATAGGAACGTGCTTGGTTGTGTGTTTTAAGCTTAGGAGATAGTGAAGCATTTGAACTATTCACAATATTTTTCTTTGATTGTAATATGTTAGGTTCAACACTTAAAGTATTCTTTATTATTCCAAGATTGGAGTGAGAAGCCTCAAATCCTAACCCAGTTTCTTTATTTCCAAATTTTTTTTCTAAAGTAATTTATCAAGATTACCTTTACAATTAGTTAACCTTTTTAATATAATCTTAGCCTATCACATTCCATCCTAGTTTTTATATTTTCTAGTGCTACGGTCTTATGCATAGTAAGCATGATATCATGCTCTTGATAAATCAAAATATTTTTTGATGCAAGGTCTTGTTTTCTAATATACATTACTCTTTCTTAAGGTTCTTATGTTTCAAATTTAGTTTTTCAAATCTTCTTGTAAATCTCCTAATTCATCTTGGTAAATCAAAATTAGATTTGGAAGTGTACCTCAATATTATCCTCAATTGACATAGGCATGTGTGTTGCTTTTCTGATCCTCGATTAGAGCCATAAGTTCAACATCTTTGCCTTCATTATCTATACCCTCTGATTTGAAAAGAAGATCATCCCACATGGATACTTTCTATTTAAAGCTTTTTCTTCTTTCAGAAGGCTTTCTTATCTTGTTTTTTGCGTCTCCTCGATCTATCAATCCGCAATTAAGTGACCCGATTGACCACACCTATAACAATTTTGTCAGTTTCTTTGTCCTGGGTGAACTTTTGAAAAGCTACCTTGTGTCGGATTTGTTTCTTGTTGCTAACCTTCTAAACTTTTGAACTAGAAGTGCAAATTTTCATTCGTATCTTTGACTCTACCACCCAATTCTTTTATGTGAAACACACAAGGGTGTAATCAAATCCATTCTATTTTGCTCATCAACTAAGATTTCATGAGTCAAAAGATTTCAGGCAATTCATTTAGAGAAAGAGACTTGAGATTCCCAAACTCATTGATGGCCGTGACTTTGGGCATCTATTCTCTTTGTTTGATATTTTTTGTCAAGCATGAAAAGTTGATTTACAATTCAAGTGAATCGATCAATATTTTTCTCAAACCATTTTACAAGTTCTTTATACCGAAGAGTTCATACTCCTGCCTGAACAAAAACTTTTTGGCCATTCTCACTTTCTCATTACCTTCGTGGATCATCTCTAACCTTTTCCATGCTTCATGAGCATTTCAAGACTTTGAAGTCTTACAATCTTCGTAGTGGTTAAAGCACATAAAGTAAAATCAAATGGCTTTTCATTAATGGCAAACTTGAGCTTTTCATTATCAGTGTAGTCATCACATCTTTGGAGATTTTGTTTTCACCTTTTGTGTTTAATCTAATTATATAAACTTCAATTCCTTTGACAAACCGCTCTTTATATATAAAATATGTAATCTTTTAAACGGTTCGTCATAATAATTCTGAGCATCCAACGTAAGAACTTTGGTATTTGGTATTAAGAATATAGAAGATAGTCTTGTGTTTTGGCTATGAGAAGTAAAGGTTTTCATTGCCGTATTTTTCAATGACCTTCAACCCTGCTACTTGCAAAAAAATTTGCCAAGCAATCAAGACGACACCAATCGGTAGGTCCATGAATGGTGACGCAATTCATGCTAGAGGGTTGGTTTTGTTCAAGCCCAATTCCAAATACTCTCTGAAATAAGAATGGAGAAGATTGGAACTAATGAATGGTGACGCAAGGTTTAGAGTGGTTCAAATATCATTGGTTCTACTCCACTACTACTTTGTTTTCAAAGTGAATTCTCAACAACTTTCCTATTACCTTCAACAAGAAACAAGAACAACAACACTTGCACTAACAATTAGTGCAACAAGTTCAGTAACTGCAACTATTGCAACAAACAATTTGTGCGACATAAACTACTACAACAACTACAATCATGGGTCGCTACTTGTTTTTTCCGCAATTCATCAAAGTTGTATAGAAGAAATTTCACTAAATGACTTTTGGGAAAAAAGTAAAGTTATACTTTCGATTAAGTCTAGATCTTAAGAAAGATATAAATACGTTTAGTTCCTCCTATGTTAGGCTTCTACACATATAATACAACAATAAAAATAAGCAACACCATCTTAATATGCTTTAGTCCACTTTTTGCACCATGAGAGCTTGTTACAACAATAGGGGACGAAACTTGAAGAGGATGAAAGTGTGTGACAACCTCATCCGATCTTTTTAAATATATAAAGGATTTTAATCTCGTTTTGTAGCCTCATGGAAGTATTGAACTCAATTAATTGCTTTGTAGCTGTTCAACATGTCTTCAACCACCCTATACTTAAATTTGATGATTTATGGGCACTATAGAGAATCTTGGATAGGTTTCCACAAGTTGAAATAGCTTTTTGGATGTTGGGAGAAGGTCACCATTATTTGGAAAAGATTAGAGAGAGAAAACACTTTAAATCTATTGTATATCTACTTCCAACGGCTATAAAAATTTTAAGTTAGGATGACATCGATTGATCTATGTCTCTGATTTAGAGAATTACTATACATTGATAAATCGATGTTCTTCAGACTGAGAAATCGCGTGGTTTAATTTTTGCATCTGTTATACACCAATCGATCAAAAGAACATATGGACCATTAATCGATCGATGTCCTTCAAATTGAGAGATTGACATTAGACAATATGTTGTTAATTTTGCATCCTTCATATACCAATCAATCGATGTGTACACTTTAAGGGTTGATGTGCACATCGATTGATCGATCTCCTTTGATTTGCAATATCGATGTTGTATAGTATACTCTTAAAATTGCACAGTCTATACATAGATGGATTGTCATCAATTCTGAGAAATCTATGTATATATAGATCGATCAACTTAGACTATGACATATACATTGATCTCGATTTTTAGCAATTTATATATAGATCAAAGACACTTCATTATTTTTCCAAGCCTTTATGATTTCTCAAGTATAAAATGACTTTCCAATCCTTTTTCAAATATCTTTTAAACTTCATTAAAAAAATCTCTATTTCAACGTGAGTGTATATATGTGTGGTTATATGTGTGTATGTGTGTTTAATAGACTGATGAGGTCAAAGGAAGCGTAGCCGCAAAACGAGGATGTGCAGCACCATGGAGTGGGAGGAAGCACGTCTGTAGTGTTTTGCACGGTCTAATTTTCGGCCATCAAGTTTGTAATTTTTTATAATATGTTATAGAGTCATTTTAGAGGTTTTTAGAATGATTTTAGGTATTAAAAACTTTTGTTAGAAGAGATGAAATAGACTTTCCAAATTTGGGAAAACACCTATTTTTTATACTTTCACAAGATGACTCCTACTTCAGTATTTTGGCCATAACTCTCTCATCCGACACACCATTCTGAGGGGATTCAAAATGCTATGGAAACTAGACATCTTGTTCAAAACTTTGTAGAGGCCTATATTGACAGACTCGACCCTAGATATCCAAGATAAGGCAAGAAAAGTTCCTCAGATGCTGAGGTGATGAAAATCCAATAGAAGACCTATCATATCTCTTGTAAACCAGGTTTATCATTTGTAGGGTTATATGTATACATGGCCAGCTGCCTGAAAAAAATAGCAGTTGACTGAAAATTGATAAATTTCTCCAAAAGGCTTCCTAGCAAGGTTCTTCCTTGTGTTTTCTTTGATTGTTGACCAAAACTAGATTCTATATCAATGTCGTGAGCACACGTTATCAAGAATCAACTCCTACCATCTTGAAGACACGTACCAGGGGTCATTTTCTATTCTTGGACTACGAACAAGATTCAAGGATGATAGGTTTCTGGAAACAAGTGGCACACAACCAAGGGTGGTTTCTGAACTGTTCTTGTCATCGCACAAGGTTTCTTTTGGAAGACACATTCAGAATTGAAGAAAGGTCTGTTCTTTTACGTGGAACATGCACCAAAGGTCAAAGGAAGCATAACCACGAAGCGATGAGGTGCAGTGTGATGGAGTGGAAGAAAGCACGTCGATAGTGTTTTGCACGATCTAATTTTCAGCATCAAGGCTTGTAATATTTTGTAATAAGTTTTAGAGTCATTTCAAAGCTTTTTAGAATGTTTTTAGGTATTAAAAATGTTTGTTAGAAGAGGAGGAAAATGACTTTCCAAATATGGAAAAACACCTACTTTTGGCTTTTCACTACATGGGTCTATCTAAGTATTTTGTCCATAACTGTCTTATATGACGCCGTTTTGAGAAGATTCCTGATGATATGGAAACTAGACATCTGCAGACATAACATTGTAGAAGATTATATTGACAGATTCGGCCACTAGATATCCGAGATAAGGCATGGAAGGTTGATTAGATGCTGAGGTGATGAAAATCCAATGGAAGGCGTACCCTATATCTTGTAAGCTAGGTTTATCATTTGTAGGGTTACATGTATACATAGCCAGCTGCCTAAACCACAATAGTTGAATGGAAATTGATAATGTTTGCCAGAGGATGCCTAGCAAGGTTCTACCTTGTGTTTTCTTTGATTATTGGTCAACATTAGATTCTATATCAACGATTTGAGCAAACGTTGTGGATGAATTGAATCCTACCATCCTGAAGACACGTATCAGGGTGGTTTTCCATTCTTAGACCAGGAACAAGCTTTAAGGAGCAGATATAGGTTATTTCAAACAAGAGATACGCGGCCAAAGGTGGTTTTTGAACCATTCTTGTCACTGCACATGGTTTCTTGTGAAAGATGCTTTTAGAACAAAGGAAAGCTCCATTCTTTTGCGTGAGACACGCATCAAAACCCAACTCACATAGTACCTTTTTAAGCCACAAGACATCCATACCTTCTTTTGCAATCCTTTTGAACTCTGCTTCTGCACTAGATAATGACAACTTTTGCTTCTTGCTCCTCTACATAACTAAGTTCCATCCAACCATGGAAAAATACCCCAATGTTGACCTTCTATCATTTGGGTTGCCTACCCAATCTGCATCTGTGTATACTTATATGTTCGGGTGGACATGCTTTCTAAACAATATTCCTCGTCCAGGCATTCCTTTTAGATACCTTACGATACACATCATAATTTCTAAATGTTCTTCCCGCGCCTTGTGCATGAAATGACTCACAACTCTTACTACATAAGCAATATCCAGTCGTGTATGAGATAGATAGTTTAGCTTCCCTACTAACTTCTGGTACTGCTCTCAGTCAACTATTGGGGCCATTCTGTGAACTTCAGCCTCAAGTTTGTCGTCATCAGAATATCACTTGGTTTGCACTCCAGCATCCCCACTCCTGCCAGTAAGTCGAGCACATACTTTTGTTGTGATATGCATATCCCTCTCTGAGAACGATGAACTTCTAACCCTATGAAATATTTCAGATCCCCTAATTCTTTCATCTTAAACTCAGCAAACAGTCTCTGCTGAAGTTCCGCTATTTCCTCCTGATCGCTCTCTGTAATAATCATGTCGTCCAGATAGATGATAAGGCAAGTCATGAGTTCCCCTCTTTGCTTGTAAAATAGAGTGTGATCAACGTACTTTGTTGATACCCACTTCATTTCATGACCTTTGTGAATCTTCCACACCACACACGTTGAGACTGCTTCAAACCATAGAGAGCCTTACTTAGCTGACAAACTTCGGCTTCCCAAAACTCATCCGAAAAACCAGGCGGGGATTCCATATAAACTTCCTCTTTTAGCTCTCCATGTAAGATAACATTTTTTACATTATACTGGAGCAGAGGCCAGACTTTATTTACAGCCACAGAGAACAGCAAGCTGATGGTATTGATCTTTGCTGCAGAGGAGAACGTCACTAAGTAGTTAATTCCATATGTCTGAGTATAATATTTCGCCACCAGCCATTCCTTGTTGTACCCTCTACCATTCCATCTAACTTATACTTGATTGTAAAGAGCCACCGACATCCTACGGACTACTTTCCTTTGGGTAATACACATTTCTCCCATGTCTTATTCTTCTTTAAAGCACTCATCTCTATATTCATTACATCTCTCCACTGCCAGACTTGGCTAGCTTCTGTAACTGTTGGGGCACAAATGCTAGACACACCATAGTACTCAGGTCTTATGCCTTTTCTCCCCGAGTAATGTGCATAGGATACCTCGTGGACTGAGGCTTGAGTTCTGGTGAGTACCTATGAGGCGGCACTCCTCTGCTGCCTCTAGGAGGAAGAACCCATACCTGTAACACAGAGGGAACATCTGTAATTTCTAGATCATATGAAATCGGTAAATTATCAGTATGTTCTTTGCTTACCTCAGTAAAAACACTCATTAAAGGAGGTCCAGGAGTTGACCCTGCCATTTCTGGTTACTCTACTTGCTCCAAGGCCTGCTTGGTGGCGCCTCCTGCCTGCCATTGTTGGACAATCTCTGGCTCCCTAAAGTTATGCAACCAGTCGAGTGGCACACCTGATACTCCCCTGGGCCGCAATGTAGGAAGAGTAGAAGTATTCGAACTCAAGAAACACAATGCATATGATATGTATACGACGGGTAGAGGGATTATAGCAATGATACCCTTTTTGATGTGTAGCGTACCCAAAAAGACACATTTTTGAGAACACGGATCAAATTTTGTGCATTCTCCCTTAAGAGTATGGACAAAGACTGAAAACCCAAACACCCGAGCAGGAAGGATAAGAACCGAAAGAATGCTAAGCTGATTAGAAAGCATGCGGAGATACATGTTTTTGTGAAGAACTTTAGTGGACAGACGATTTAGAAGATGCGCAGAGGTGGCTACAGCTTTAGGCCAAAAATAAGTAGGAACACTAGATTCAATCATTATGGCACGTAAAATTTCCAGGAGTATCCGATTTTTCCTTTCAACAGTGCCAGTTTGTTGAGGAGTATGTGAGCAAGACATTTGACAGGCTATGCCATTTTTTCAGAAAAAACTATTGAAGATTGTCGGACATGCATTTGCCACCATTGTCGGAGCGAAGTACCTGAATATTAGTATTAAACTAAGTACTAATCATTTTAAAGAGCTCACGTATGCGGGCATTACATTATGACTTATGTTTAAGAAAATAGGCCCATTTCATTCCGGAATAGCCATCTACAAAGGTAACAAAATATCGAAACCCTTACGGAGTAGGTACAGGAGAAGGTCCACACATATCAGAATGAACCAATGAAAAGGGGTATCCACTCGAGCAATATTCGACCGAAAAACACTTTTATGATGCTTAGCTCGTATGAAAGTTTCACAAGAAAGATTAGTATTTGATTCAGCAAACAAACTAGGGAAAAGGAATTTGAGATAACCAGAGGATCGGTGTCCCAAGCTACAATACCATAACCATAGCTGCCGTTGGACCGCACCGTGGGCAAGCATGGACTGTCCCGTTTGCATAACCTCGTCCGAGTAGTACAAACCACCATGCTCCAAGCCACGCCTAATAATCTCCTTCGAATGAATGTTCTACAAAAGGCAAAAATGAGGATAAAGTTACAACACAATCATGTTCTTTTATTACTTGACGAAGGAGAGCAATTTTGTAGAAAGATCCAGAACATATAGAGATTTGCAGAGTGTAAGTGATTGCAAAAACGAGATAGGGCTAGTGCCCTGGACGTGTATAAGTTTACCGCTTGCAGTTTCAATATGTGTTTTGTTTTGAGTGGTGAGGACCAAAAAAATCTGTGGGATCATATGTCATTGTATCGGTAGACTCACAATCCATGATCCACCTCGAGTGTTTTGAGCTGGTTGAGGGTGTTTTTGGTATTTTGGTTTCTTGGAGGGTATTCTGGTGATTAGTTTGTACAGTCAGTGTACTTGGGGATATGTTTGGTCTAGTAGGCTAAATAGGTAATTTGGTTGGACAGGATGGGAAGTAAGGGAAATAATTTTGGCCAAAGGGTTATTTTGCTTGCTAGTGCTGGCTGGTGGGGTAATTTGGTTGAAGTACGAGGGTGTGACGATAATTTTACAGGAGGCGGATGTGATAATTTGGTTTAATTTAGAGGGGAAAATGGTAACTTCACGGGGGCCAGGTCTGGGCTTTAAATACCCAACCCTACCCCCTTTCCCTTTTTCACCCGCCTCTGCTAACTCCTTCTCCTTCTTCTCCCTCTCTTCTTTTTCCTCACCTTGCTGGCTATGGCTATTGCCGCCTTTGCTGGCACTGCTGGATCCATCGATAGTACCACTGGTAGCTCCTCAAATGCTGACGGTGGTGGCGCCTCTGCCTGGCATCGCTGGCCGCTTCTCTGGCTTCTTCCTGCCCTGTGCTTCCCACCACTCAGGATAACCCACTAGCTGAAAGCACGTTTCTTTGGTATTCCTTTTTATTCCGTAGTGGGTACACTAGAGTTTGGACTTGTCTTCCTTGTCGCCACCATACAATGACGCCTGGGAGCATGGCGGCTCTGTCGGAGTCCCGTCCAGTTAGCCCTGGAGCTTTAATCTGAGGACAATCCCTGATGATGACTATATGTCTGAAAGGATGCCCACAAAATCCCCAGCCTTGCCTCTTCCTATCGGACGACCGCATAGGCCACCTTCACCAAAGGGAGAGGTTCTCATTTTAGAAGGTCTCCCTCCACGACCTCATACTTGTCGTCTGCATCGGTCTGTAGCTGGAAGAGTCGTGGCCCTTGCAGCTTTCTATTGTAGATGGAAATATTCTTAGGGTCCCTTATAGGTTTGGATCCCTGCCATCTATTGCCATCCATTCCCCCTAGAGTCGAATTCAACAGTCTTCCAGGATCCTTCTCTTGCCTGATGGAATTCTTCTTCCTATGAAGGTTGTATACCTGAAGGGCGTCCTCACCTGAGCCGTAGGTGGTCGCAAGACCATTCCGCAGAGCGTTGGTAGACAGGTACTGGGACACATTGTTCACTAGGCTTGGCTCAAAATCATTTTGTTCTCACTGAGGGTAAGCCTGCTCTGTGACGGGCAGAAATAGAGGAACACCCATGATATGCGGTGTCCTCCCTCTGCCACCGATTGCTTTCTTGATCAGCATCGCCCACAGCGGGTAGTTTGCACCATTGAATTTGAACCCCAGTGATAAGTATTCAGAATTTGTGACTATTGTGTGGATAGCCAACTCATCATATTTGGGTTCTGAGATGCCGGCTTCTAACATGTTTTAAATGGTCGAAAAAAAGTATTTTTTGTTGGTTAGTTGGTTCGGTAAAGGTCTAGGAACATTGATGAATTTTTTTTTCAGAGTTCATGTGTATCGAACTTGTTCAATCGGTTGGGAAAACTGATATAGGAGGAAACTTCTTGTTTTTGAGTTCACAAAAGGGTCTATTTTTCCCTGGTATTGCCTGATCAGTGTGAGTAAGGAAGAGGCCGGTAAGGGGAAAAAGGTTTTTTCCTAAGTCCCATAGATCAGATATCCTGTTCTAATACCATGTGAGAAAGTATTTTTAGAAATGAAAAATTGTATTTCGTTGATTCAATACTTTATAGTAGGATCAATTTATAAATGCATAATGAGTCTATCTACGATATATTTGATTTTACGTAGGATATGATTTGAATGATATGATTGATTGATCAGTTATAATCGTACCTTCTCTGATCCCCTCAATCTCAATCATACATTCTGATTCTTCTTTCCATCATTGGCAGCAGAAAATTCATGTGTAAAAAAGGTATGAATCTTGTCATTTAGAAAATTACGAGCCGATAAAAGAATTTGTGTTCAACAATATGCTTGCGCTGGAGCACATTTTGGACCTCTCTTATCTACAGCTTCAATCGGCCAAAAAGGTTTATGTGCATAAGCGACATGAATGTTGTTGTTTTTAAAGTCCCTTGAAATTGACTTATCCAAACTACTATAGATGAATTGATGTTACGACAACAACAACACATATCAAGTATATCCCAACGACAGCAAAAGCTATCTCTAGGATCTGGGGAGGGTAAGAGGCAGGCATACAATACCTCTATCCCAAAGGATAGAAAGTTTGCTTCCAGTGAGACCTCCGGCTCTATATGTACCTGCATAAATGACACAATAATAGGGATATGGTGTGCTTGTGTGTTAGTGAAGGAATTTAGTAAATACAAATTGACAGCTTCCTATATTAAAATAGCCATAATCATGTATATCCGCAGATAATGAATAGATGAATCGATGTTGAAAATGACAATGTGTAGATGTCATAATCGTTTTATTAAGAAACTCTCCTGAGATTAATGGATCCACAAGACTTGATGTTTAAAAGGTCTGACAACTTAGCAAATCGAGTTCTTACATGCATGTGTGTGTATATACATATGTCTGCATATACATGTGTTTGTGTGTATATTTGTATATATAGACATAAATGTATATAAATATATTACTACTGATGAAGACGTGGAGCACAAGCCACAAGTAGAAGACTTGAGAGGGCCAGAGAGGAAGGAAGCGAATTCGAGGAGGCGCCAAAGGATCCAGTCTCGAGAAGCAAAATGAAAGAACTGTAGCTGGACGTTACCACGATACTTGAAAAACTTGTGTGACAAGGGGAGGACGACATATCTAAACATTGGTGCTATCTTTTAGAGCCTCAAAATAAGATTTGATGAAGGAAGAAAGAGCATGGGATGGAGGGTGGCTGGACGCAACATCTAGGCATGCTCGTGTATCGATCGTATGTAAAAAGCTGATACATGGCCTAGTTTGCGGTCGTCATGGATCGTATTTTTTGTAATATTTTGGAGTCATATTACAGGTTTTTAGAGTGCTTTTAGACCTTAAAAAGTTAGTTAATAGATAGGAAAATAGGCTTTCCAAATTTGTAAAAAAGCCTAAAGGGTAGGGTGTTTACATGATGATCTTGTCTTTGTATTTTGGTCATAATTGACGTCTTTTTGAGGTGATTCAATATGTTATGGAAACTAGACATCCATAGGCTACAACTTTCTAAGGGGTTTCATTGATAGATTCGGTCTCTAAATAACTAAGATAACGCACATCCGGGGCTACAACTTTCTAGAAGACCTCATCGACAGATTCGGTCTCTAGATAACTGAGATAACACGGAGAAGATTGAACTGATGCTGAGAGGATAATGTTCAAGTACAAGACCTATCTTATCTCTTGTAAATTAGGTTTAGCCTAGTAGGGTTATATGTATAAGCGGCCTGCCGCCTGGATAAAGACAGAGTTGAATGAAAAGTTGTCATTTTCGGCCAAAGACTGCCCAGCAAGGCCCAACCTTGTGTTTTCCTTGATCATCGATCAAAAGTAGATTCTATATCAACGTCTTGAGCAAAAATTGTAGGGGAATTGAATCCTACCATCTTGAAGACAAGTACCAAGGGTGGTTTGTCGTTCTTAGATTGCGCACAAGCTTCAAAGAGGCGGGTATAGCTCAGTCCAAAGAAGAGTCACATGGACAAGGGTGGTTGTTGAACAGTTCTTGTCACCGAACAATGTTTCTTGTGGAGGACATGTTTAGAACAAAGGAAATGTAAGTTCTTTTGGCGTGAGACTCACATCAATTTTGTATCAGAGCCAAGGTTCCTTATTCTAAACTATTATATCATACATACTATCCTTTCCCTTCATCCTTCAAAAAAAAATTGGTTCAGCTGCCTACCTCATCCATCATCGGTGGAATTTTTTTTCGCTTATTACGCCCTTGATTTGTCTGTAATTCTTCAAATATATTTTTCATTGATTTACATATCACTTGGCTTAATTGCATCTTTCATTAAAAAAAGAGTCTCGGCCGAACACTAGTATACTCCAATTAGGGTTTTACATCTAAGCTTGCGTCTTTTCTTTTTATCTTGGAGTCAACTTGTTATCTCTTGTGTTTTGCTTATTGATTTGAGACCCTAGGACTTGCATTTAGTCGCACATCAGCCTTACCTCAAAAAAATTTACCTAAAGAGCTACCTAGTCTTATCTTGCATTCTAGTTCCAAAGAAGCTCTTAGTTAAAGTTGGTTCTTGTTTGTGAAATAATTGTGTGAATTGTAGCTGGTTTGTGGTGTAACAAATTTGTCCCTACCGAAACCAGAAAGACCAACATAGCCTTCAAAATACCAAAAGACCCTAAACATACCACACATAAACCCTCGGCCAGCATCCTCAACACAAGCAGCCTCACACCCCCACTCAGAGCCTAAACAATACAAAACCTAACCCCAAACAAAAGCTCCCCTACACTCGCCCAAACCCTAAATAACCACCCAAAAACACCCAACCCAATGTGCAACCAGAACTTACACTTACCACCAACCCTAATTACCCCATCAAAAGTACCCCCATACTGACTCCATGCGTAAAAGCAAAATTGATACGCAATTTGGTCACAAGCTTAAAGCATAGTGTGGGAATTTGAACAGAGCCTTGTACTACATCAACACACTCAAGAAGGCACTGTATAGGGCACGGCCTTTTTGTTCAAAAAAAACAGAGGCAAAAAGAGGAAGAAGTGTGTATTTTGGCCTAAAGGTATATTTACCAAATATATGTTCATTCTGAAGCCATACATGTATCACCTAATAAACCTTGTTGCAATTATCAAAAACCTAACCGGAAAAGGCTATAAAATTCAACCAATACATTCTATAAACTTTGGAACGAATTCGCTGCACCTTAGGCCACTTAAGGTGCATAGTTAAGTTACATATTTGGCCAAGTTGGACTAAGTATTGCCAAAGCAACCCCTTAGTGATTCTTTGGCTCAGTCGCTGCGTATTCTTTTGGTTTCTTGCATTTCTTGATTCTGAGTGTGACCTATTTTGTTGAGGACGTCTAGTCTCTTAGATGCCATGTCGAGTGACTTATATCCCCTTGGAGAAGATATACAAGCTGAATTTGGAAGGCGACAACTTGTTGGCTCGACTTGATATCGTTTCTAGTTTGGCAACTTGAGCAGAAACGCAAGGCAAGTGGTGAAAGGCTTGTGTGTAGTGAGCATAAAAAGACGAGAGGCAAAATCCGAAGTGAGTGAATCCATACACGAGTGTGGAAAGGCAATATATTTTAATATTTGTTTACACTAACATAATTATATTTCTTTCGCCTTTGTGTTAGTTTTTGTTTTTTCTTCCTATTTGAGTTTTATTTCATGTTGAATCACATAAATGGACAACACAACCTAGAGAAGTGCTTCAGCCCAGAACCCTTTGGAAGTAGCCATCTTCCCATGATGTTAGAAAACCTAGCACAAATGATAGCCAGAATGTCCTATAAAATGGACCAAGTTGTGATCTGGTTGGAGGACATTGAGGCGACTCCAATGTCACAAAACACCATGAGAGAAAAGACTGTCCATTTTGAAGGTAGAGGCCAAGGAGGAGGAAGTCATGGCTGAATTCCTATGAGGATGCTGCTGATGGAGGAAAGACTAGAAGGCATCGTGCAGCACACTTTGCGAAGTTACTTGAAAAGGAGGTGAATTTTGTGAGATACCCTCATGCTGCTCACGGGCCCAACTCAAGAGGCTAGTAAGGTCAAGATCAAAATTATCCAATTCCATGGAAAGACCGACCTGAGGCCTATTTAGAGTGTGAGAGAAAAGTAGATCTCATATACTCTTGTAATTATTTTTTTTGAGATAAACAAGGTGCAATTTGCAGCTATAAAATTTGAAGGTTATGCACTCTTTCTTTGGACCAATTACGAAATGTGAGGCAAAGAACTGGGGAGGGTCGGATCACCACTTGGGACGAAGTGAAACAGGCGATGAGGCGATGCTTTATACCTTAACACTACAAGGAAAACCTATTCCAAAAATTGCACCACCGTATGCAGGGGACTAGAAGTGTTGACAAGTATTTTAAGGAGTTGGAACTGTTGATGATTCGTGCCAATGTGCAAGAAAGAGAAGAAGCCACAATGGTGTGCTTCTTGGGAGGTTTAAACTGTGACATATATAATATGGTGGAGTTACACCCATATGTAGATATGGATTCAATGGTTCATATGGCGGAGAAGGTGGAAAAACAACTCAAAAGGAGGACCATGCAGCCCCGACCATTCTCGCAAAATCCACAAAACTGAAGCCAAAAGAGCTTTCCCTAAATCTCAAGCTTTCGGCCTCAACCACATGGCTTTCGGCCGATCACCAGCTCAGCCCAAAACATGGAGAAAGGTAAGGGGAAAAGTGACGAAAAAGGTTTCCCAAAAAGGTACATCTTCTAACCCTTCAAGTAGGACTAGAGATATAAAATGTTTCTAATGTCAAGGCATGGTTCATATAGCATCTAAATGTCCTAACAAACGAGTTATGTAACTTGATGATTATGGTGAGTATTATTCGGCCTCCGAGCATGAAGAAGAAGAAAATATTGAGGAAAACTTATAGGAGGAGGAGTGCATGAGCAAACAAGAAAATGTCGCATCTAGAGAATTTCTCGTTATTAGGAAAATCCTTCAAGTACAACCTAAAGTCGATGAAAATGAACAACATCAAGAAAATATTTTTCATATTCATTGCATGATTAGTGGAAAGGTTTGCACCATGATTGTAGATGCCAGATCTTGTGCCAACATTGCTAGTGTAGAATTGGTAAGAAAACTTACGCTATCCTTGCTTGATCACCCTAGACTGTATAAGTTACAATGGCTTAATGATTGTGATGAAGTGCATGTAAGTAAACAAGTTTTGGTGCCATTCTCTATTGGTAGTTATCATGATGAATTTTTATGTGACGTTGTTCCTATACATGCTAGTCATATCTTATTAAGAAGATCATGTCAATATGATATGTGAGTGACTTATGATGGTTTCCTTAAAGATATATGTTTAAAATGAATAATAAGTTGTATAAACTGCAAGCCTTGTCGCCACAAAAAGTTTTAAAAGATTAACGTCGAATGTATAAAAACTGACAGTCAAAGGAAGAAAACGAAGCGGAACAATTGTTCATTGAGTCAATGAAACGAGACCATAGGAAGAGTGATTCATACCAAAAAATAAAGAAATAGAAAAAAAAACCCGCCGGAAAGTCACCTAAGTCTAAGAAGTCATTCTATGCAAAGTCCTCTAAAATTTCTCATGTTTTGATGTCGCACAAAATAGTGCTTTTAACGGTTTTTAAGGATACTTTATTTGCTAATTAAGATTTACCCTCCACTTTGCCGAGTGGAGTTGCGTCTTTGTTACATGAACTTTTAGGGCTTTTCCAAGAAAAGAGCCTGCATGACTACCGCCGTTGAGAGGATTCGAGCACCAAATTAATCTTATACCTGGTCCAACATTACCTAATTGTCTAGCATATCGAGCCAACCCTTAAGAAACGAAGGAGACTTAATGTCAGGTTGAAGATCTTTTGGCTAGATGAAGAATTAGGGAAAGCATGAGACCATGTGCGGTACTAGTCATTATAGCGCCAAAGAAGGACAGCTCATATAGGATGTGCACAGACTGTCATGCCATCAATAAAATAACAATAAAGTACAGGTACCTGATTCCTAGACTAGATTACATGCTTGATGAATTATATGGTGTTAAGTACTTTACAAAAGTTGATTTAAAAAGTGGAAGCCGTCAGGTTCAAATTAGAGAAAGAGATGAATGGAAAACCACATTTAAAACTAAATTTGGATTGTATGAGTGGTTAGTCATGCCTTTTGGTTTGACTGATGCTCCTAGTATTTTCGTACGATTAATGAACCAAGGTTTGCGGTCATGCGTTGGTAAATTTGTGGTTGTCTACTTTGATGATGTCTTGATCTATACTAAATTATTGCATGGGCATATCGATCATCTACGTGCTATTTTGGAAACGTTGCAAAAGGAATCTCCGTAAGAAATGCTCATTCTGCCTTGATAAGATCACCTTCTTAGGATACGTTGTTAGTGCGAATGGCATTAAGGCAGAGCAAGGAAAAATTAAGTCTATCATAGAATGACCTACAACTAAGAATGCTAGTTAAGTTAGGAGTTTCCATAGACTTTCTAGTTTTTATAGGCGGTTCGTTAAGATTTTTTTTTCTATTGTTACCCCCTTGAACGAAATAATGAAGAAAAAAGTTTGCTTTCATTGGGTCGAGGCGCAAAAAAATGCATTTGACTTGTTAAAGGAAAAACTCCACCGCACCTGTTTTTAATTTGCCCAGCTTTAAAGAAACTTGTGAAATTGAATGTGATGCATCGGGAATACGAATAGGGCGTAATGAACCAATCTAAACAGCCAGTTATTATTTTAGTGAGAAAATCAAAGGAGCTCAACTAAATTATTCGATGTATGATAAAGAGCTTTATGCTGTAGTTAGAGCTTTGCAAACTTGGCAACATTACTTGCAGTAGAAGGAGTTTGTGATTCATACGGATCATGATTCCCTTAAGTATCTAAAAAGCTAAGGAAAATTAAACAATGGACATGAAAAATGGGTAGAATTCATTGAACAATTTCCTTATGTGATTCAATATAAGCGACGCAAAGATAATGTCGTAGCTGATACACTATATAGGCGATATACTTCGAAATCTTCACCTTCATCTAGTTCCATAAAGGAAATGTACGCTGAAGATCAAGACTTTCGTTCTATCTGTGAGGCATGCATTGCGTCTTCTTTTGGCAAGCTTTATATCATTGATGGATTTTTGTTTAAAGAAAACAAGTTGTGTATTCCGGATGCTCAATCTGAGAATTGTTCATTAAGAAGCATATAGAGGTGCCTTATGGGCCATTTTGGTGTTTTTAAATATTTGGAAATCTTGGTGAACATTTCTTTTGGCCACATATGCGTATGTATGTAGAAAAAGTGTGCACTAGTTGCATTACTTGTAAGCAAGCAAAATCTAAAACTCAACCGCATGGATTGTATAAGCCATTACCGGTTCCTTTTACCCATCGGTCCGATATCTTTATGGACTTTGTTCTTGGTTTACCAAGGTCTAAACACAGTAAAGGTAGTATTTTTATGGTTGTCGATAGATTTTCCAAGATGGCACACTTTATTACATGTAAAAAGGTTGATGGAGCTTCTCATGTTTTTTGCATTATTCTTTAAAGAAGTGGTATGATTGCATGGTATGCCTCAAACTATTATTAGCGATAGGGATATTGAATTCTTGAGTCATTTTTGGCGTGTTTTATGGGGTTATTGGGTAAGCTTTTCTTTTCAAATACTGCACACCCACAAAGCGATAGATAAAATAAAGTCGTCAATAGAACGTTATCTCAATTGCTATGTCCCATAATTCAAAAGAATTTAAAGAATTGGGAGGATTGTCTACCATATATTGAATTTCCATACAATAGGAATGTTCATACATATACAACTCATTCACCTTTTGAAGTTGTTTATGTTTTAAATCTCATATCTCCCCTTGACTTGTTATCTTTGCCTACTACTGAACGTGCTAGCTTAGATGGTAAAGCTAAAACTAAGTATGTTAAGAAATTACATGAAACAGTAAAATGCATCTTGAAAAGAAAAATGAACAATATGCGAAACAAGCAAACAAAAGAAAGAAGCACGTGACCTTTGAACCAGATGATGTAGTATGGGTTCGTTTGCTTAAGGAGAGGTTTCCAAAAAAGCAGAGATCCAAATTGCAGCGACGAGGAGATTTCCCATTCAAAGTACTTGCTCACATGAATGATGCTGGACTGTAACACCTGCAAAAAACACCACTAGACGAGGAGGTCAATAGTGGTTAGCTGAAATTACACTACTTTTATATCCTTTGAAAATTCCCTTCAAAACTGATTCTGAAAGTTTTCAGAATATTTACTTGTTTTTGAAAATACTGAAATTCTCAGTATAAAACTCCAAAAATTACAAAATTTTGCAGAAATAAACTTCAATGAGTTAATATTAGTATTTCTAAAAATGAGCAACAATGGAAAACGTTTGTCCCTTCAAAGAAGTGTAAAACTTCAGATGGTCAGTCTGAACTGTTTTGGACAGAAAGTTAGGAAACTCTGAAAGACTATAACTTTTGTATACTTAGTCAAAAAGGTTTATTCTTGCGTCAAAATAATCCTTGAGATGTCTAGTTTATTTTTTCAAAAGGCATCGACAGAAAGTGTGCTTAATAAAATTGAAATGCACATTTCTTTAGAACTGCTCAAACTGTTACCAGAATGGAGCAATAATCTTTGAAAGACTGAAATACTAAATTTCCTTTGCTCAAATCTAATGATTTTTTATTGCAAATGAAATATAACAATCTGAAGTTTATTACCACCAAAAATTAATAATTTTGAAAAAGTTTTGCTATATTAAAGAATTATGCTAATTGGAGTGCAAAAACTATGAAAAACGAGCAGAAAAATAAAAAAAGACAAAGACACAAGAATTTTCCCTAGTTTGGGCAATGTGACATACTCAACTCCCAAGGAATGCCTTTCTTTTGATTTTCACTATGAATGATCACTGTTAAAAAGGACACTGTGGTTGATCCCAGGTTATACACCAGCCCTAATCAAGATTCTATTCAGCACCTCTATACATCTTTTAATACAATCACACCTCAACCATCTACTCACTTAGCCTTATAATAATGGCTAATCAATCTTATAAATTCAACACAAGAGGTGTATAATTTAGCTCAATGACAACTTAGAATAAATCACCTTAGCTACATAAATGAAGAGAGGAGAAAGGAGAAGATAGAAGAAGAGAGCAAGACGTGTGTCTTCTTCTCTTCACTTATGCTCCTATTTATAGCGTGAGGCACCCTTTAGACGATAAGAGTGCCACTATGTCACCTTCAATGTCATCAAGGCTTGTGTGTCTTCATTTGATTGGATAGCCACCTTAGCACCTTGCACACTTGGCATCTTCAAGAAACATGATTTGTCCACCTAGGCCAATCACTTTGGCTGAAATATTTCAAATCAAAATGACTTGGAAATTCTGAAATTTTTTTATGAAGAAACGAAAATAATATCATGAAGATATAATGGCATATTCTCTCCAATTTTAACTCAACTTCTTGCATCAACATAGGACATGTGAGGGTTGATACTGTTGATTTCAAATAGCTCATTTGCCAGCCTAGTAGCCATTACCCTTTCTTCTATGGTTGCCATGTTCGCAACTTTTTGCCACCAAGTTGTGTTTTGTTGATCCATGTAGAATAGTCTTGTACACAAGTCAAAATATGATTGGAACATTACTAACACATATTAAAGATCATTTTTCATGTGTAAATATCTATAGAGAATCAGATTCAATGAAGATAATTAAGTAGATAACAGTTGTCATGACTTGGTCAACAAATGTTTCAAAATTCTCACATTTTTTCCTTGTAAATTATGACATATTTGGTTCCTAGGATGCCTTTAAAATCTATGCACCATTGTACATAAGTGGATCCAATAATAATAGATAAGAATATCCAAGATGATAATAAGATGTGGCAAGAAAACCGTCACATATTTACAAGATACTGATTATGTCTTCATTCTTGATTAAGTAGATAAATAACCACAAGAAAATCTTCAAGAACACCATATAAGAACTCCATAATGATGATATATATGCTTGGATAATAGGCTTGAGTAAAAATGCTATAATGTCCTTTGAGGGTGAAATGACAAAAATATCCCTGAAGATAGAACACCGTGAGAATATCTTTGTCGTCCAGATATAACCATAAGAATGCATTTGTAATAATAATAAATGTGACACGTATTATCTCTTGAATGTCATGTCATCATTATCATCATCATCATCATCCGGACCCAGTATATCCCAATGACAGCTTAAGCTATCGTTAGGTTCTGGGGAGGGTAAGTGGTAGGCAGAAAAATAGGCTTGAGAGATCGATGTCTTACAGTGAGGTTCTGTTTTTGATTCTATCTGACATTGATTGATCGATGTGAGGGGCTGATGTACATCAATCGATCGATGTATCTCAGGTTGAGAACCGATGACTCATGGTAAGTTTTTGGTTTTATTCTGTCCAACGTAGATCAATCGATGTTAGGGGTTGATGTACATCGATCGATCCATTTTACCTGAGAGATCGACGTCACTTTTTAATTTATTTAATTTATTTTAAATTTTTGACATTTTTACAATATAAGTTGGTATTCTTTTAGAAAATCATGATTAAGAAAATTATTCAAACATTTTTACGCTATTTTCAACATTCTCTCCCTTTTGAAGGACTTTCAAAATAAAATTTCATGATTTTACAAAATAAAAATTACCACTTATCTTAAGTCATATTTTCCAACCTATGCTCTTTAACATTTGCGGACCTCTTCCCCTTAAAATATGCTCCTGTTCACTACTTGTGACTTCTTCCACTTTGTGGTACGCTACACGTGGCTCCCCTTTAACCTAGGTCCCAAACCTTTTGTATATCAAACACAATTGTAGACCACTTGTAAACCACTTATAACCGCTTGTGTAGACCAATTATACCACTTGTAGCATAGTGAAATCATTATAGCATAGTGACGTCATGACTTTTCTCCTCCTTTATTTTGCAAATGATGCAAAAGAGAAACTCTTGCTATTCCTAACTTGCCTTGTAAAGCTTCAAAGGTGGCTTGACTAAGAGGTTGGTAAAGATGTCAGGAATTTGATTATCAGTTCTTATATGATCTATAATGATATCCCTTTCGTTTACATGGTCACGTAGGAAATGATAGCGAACGTCAACATGTTTGGCTCTAGAGTGTTGTACCGAATTCCTAAAAAGATTGATTGCACTACTGCTATTGCATAAAATTAGAATCTGACTCACTATAATTCCAAAATCACTAAGTTGTTGTTTCCGCCATGATAGTTGAATACAACGTAAGCTTAAGGCCATATATTCGGCCACAGTGGTGAGAAGAGCCACACTAGTTTTTTTTAAAAACCATGATATCAGGTTGGTTCCTGTAAATTGACACGTACCACTAGTGGATTTTCTATCCACTTTACAACCATTATAATCAGCATCACTATAAGCATGAAGGTTAAGTTTAGAACTTCTATCATACCAAAGACCTAAGTGGGGTGGATGCTTTATATATCTAAAAATCTTGTGTACAACATTATGCTAAGATACTTTTAGGGAACATTGAAATCTAACACACATGCATACACTAAACATTATACCAGGTTTAGATGTTGTTAACTATGGCAATGATCCTATCATAGATCTATATGTGGCATCATTTAAAGGTTTTCCATTTTCATCCTTTTCTAACCTAGTGCTCATGCTCTTGGGGGTAGTTGAGGGTTTTAAATCATCAAACCCAAACTTTTTCATCATATAATTTATATACTTGATTTGTCTTATGTGAATTCCGTATGGAGTTTGCTTAATTTGAAGTCATAAGAAGTAGTTTAACTTGCCTACCATTGACATTTCAAATTCCGACTTCATACAATCTTCAAATTCTTTTACTGACGTGGGATTAGTAGATCCAAGGATAATATCGTATGCATGTATTTGGACCATTAGTATTTCATTCTCTTTTCTTGTTAGAAACAAAGTATTGTCTATAATTTCCTTTTGATAATGATTTGTAATAAGAAAGTTTGCAAATCTGTTATACCCATCTCTTGATTATACCTTTGCGCAACAAGTCTAGTTTTATTTCACGTGATTACCTTATTCGTCCATTTTTATTTCTAAATGCCCACTTTGTACCTATTATAGATTTATTTTCCGGTTTGACACTAAATCCCACACATCATTTCTTGTAAATTGATTTGATTCTTTATGCATGGCATATATGCAAGATATATCACTTAAGACTTCTTTAACAGTCTTGGGTTCTAAGTGTGATATCAAGGCATGCCCCTCGACATAATCTGCTTGATTTATATTCCTTCGAGTTCTTACCCCTTCACTCAAGTCACAATATTTAATTTTTTAGGATGTTATGTTTATCTTTGATATGCCACCAATTTCTAGACTGATTAAGTTCACCTATTTCTTATTAATAAATTTCATTTTTATGTACATTATCATACATAATTTGAACATGTTTTACGTTTGATGTATTATCTTCCAACTGCAAGTTCTCTTGATTTACTTCTCGTAAAGTTTCATCCACATCTTGTTCACGAGGAGTAGGGTCTAGATGATCTCACACAAGCTCAAACATAGAGTCGTCATCATCAACTACATTTTTAACATTGTTATCTTGTTTCTTTTGAGTTTTATCACAAGTTTCAAGATGAGCATTCTCATTATATTTTATATGTATAGACTCAATTATTTTTCTAGATCCTGGACTGTAACATCTATTTGCTTTTGCATTGGTAGAATATCCAACAAAAATGCGTTCAATAGACTTTCATTCAAACTTATTTAGATTATCTTTTGTCTTAAGTACAAAACACTTGCATCCAATTGCCCTTAGATAATCTATCATAGGTTGTCTATTATTCAATAATTCATAAGGCGTTTTATTTAGTTTCTTTCTAATAGAAAGTCTATTAATCACGAAGCATGCACAAATTACCACTTTTGTCCATAAATATCTCGGTATTTTATTTTCACATAACATAGTCCTAACTATTTCTTGTATTGTTCTATTCTTTCTTTCTACTACACCATTAAGTTGTGAAGTTCTAGATGGAGAAAATTCATGTGTTATTCCATTAAGTTCACAAAATTTAATCACATATTTATTTTTAAATTCTCCACTACTATCACTTCTAATTCATTTAACAGTTTTTCATAATGATTTTCCAATTGTTTCAAAAGGTTCTCAATTTCTAATGGAGTATCATCTTTATGTGTTAGAAATAATGTCCATGTATATCATGAGTAATCATCTACTATGACACACACATAGTAGTTTCCACCTAGACTTGTGGTCATATTTGGACAAAATAAGTCTATGTGTAGTAGTTCTAATATGTGACTAGTGCTCACTTCATGTTTTAGTTTTAATGTTTCTTTACAATGTTTTCAATTAATACAAGCTTTGTTTAATTGGAAATTATCAAAGTCTAGCTTAGGCAAGTCTCTTATAAGGTTCTTTCTAGATAATTTTTCTGTAGTTGAAATTCCTGTGTCATAACTATCTATGCCACAAATTTACATCAAAGTCATATGATATTAAACAGTTAATTTTGGCTCCAAATATATTTTCCCATGATAAAGTATAGATGTGACCATCCCTATCTATTTCTCCTTTATCATTTGCGACATTGCAAGAAGTGGGATGAAAAGGAGTAACTTATCCACAATCAATCAATGGAGAAATACTCAATAAATTGCAGGAACGTTTACTTACTAATAGCACATTATTGATTTGAAAAGTATTTGGGTCACCAATAGTATCTTTGCCAATTACCTTGCCATGAGTATCACCACCAAATGTGACATTTCCACCATTCTTTACTTCTTTCAATTTGGTGAACAATGATGGGTTGTCGGTTATAAGTATTGAACAGTCACTGTCTAAAAACCATTTGATTTTTAGAACTTGTTTCTTTATCTTCTTCATTTCTTCTTTTCCAATGTTCACCTACGAAAACGATAAAGTACCCTTTTACTTGGGTCCTTGGATGTTAATAACATCCTTGTTTACATACCTTTTGGGTATCCAAGCTTGGATGTACCTTCTTGTCACATACTTAGGCTTTTTTAGAATTAAAAAAATAGAGAAGATTATTATATATTTGACCATGCCATTTGAACGAAGATGAATTATTTCTATATGTATGCATATTCGTCCTGTATGCAACATATTTAGGCAAAGTTGAATTCTTAGCATACGATGCACCATGTTGAGGCCTATTATAGGCATAAGCATGTCTTGTTAATGTCTTTTTATAAACCTTAAATGGGACATGATTAATAAAATCAATATGAGTTGTATGCACTTTATTAATCATAGGCTTTTCTGCGTACATATAAGCATAGATTTTAGATGTAAAGTTTTTCTTAGAAACATTTGTATGTTGTGCAAATTTTGGTTTAGAAGGAGGAGTAAAAAGAATAGGCACATTGTTTTTTGCAACTTAATGCAAAATAGAAGTAGAAGAAATAAAGTTATTCTTTTGGCCCAAGTTGTCATGCTTTTCTTTATAACCTAACCCCATTTTATCATTTCCAAACCTTTGTGAAGATATTAACGTATCTAACATGCTTGTTCCAAACTTAAATTTTTCTAAAGTTTTCTCTAAATTTAACTTACATGAATTAAGTTCAGATATTTCAACTTCATAATTATCTATCTTAGACTTCGATATGCTATTTTGTGTTTTTAAGGTTTGTTCACTTTTTCTATATGACTCAATTTTAGTCCTTAATGAATTAAGACCGTTAATTGACTCTTCTTTAAAAGATTCTAATTGAGTCAAAAATACCAAGTTGGACGTCTTCAACTTGTTATTTTCCTCAATTAGTTTATTTTTCTCTTTTGATAGCCTTTTACAATGTGCATGCATTTTCATCATCTCAACATGCATTTCATCAAAAGACATCTTATTATCTGAATCTAAATCAAAAAAAGAAGTTACATCTTCTGAAACAAAGCATACTTGTTCTTCTTCATCTTCTGAATGCTCGGATTTTCAATCGGAAGAGTCGCTCAAAGTACTTGCCTTCATTGCTTGTTTTCTTTTCTTTGCCTCAGACTCCTTTGTCTTATTTCTTTGAGTCTCCTGAGCTTGCTTATTGTTAGTTTTCTTGGTCAGACAATCATATGAAATATGTCCCTTTTGGCCACATTCATAGAATTTAAATTCTTTGTTGTACTATTTTTCATCATTTTGGATTGAGTTGTTTCTCTTAAGTTGAAAAGAAGAAGAAGAAGATTGTTGTTTATTCCTATTGGGAAGTTTAAAAAACCTTCTAAGTTTTCTAGCTACTAATAATAAATCATCATCCAACTCACTATCACTATTATTTTCATCATCATTTATATGTGAAGATTCAGTTGTCTTGAAAGCGATAGTCTTTCTGGAATTTTTTGAAGACTCAGATTTCCGTTCATTTAGTTTCACTTCATATACTTTGGGTGTTGTACCCTAATTACACTGTACTCGAAACCATGATTAAGTGACGTAATGAAAATAATGATTCCTTTACGTGCATTCTACTTAAGCCAAATTAGCGCTTCTTTATTTAAGTCCTTTAAATTCAAATATGACGGACACTAAACAATTATACAAGCGAACATCACAAGGTGTGTAATACACCTTGTAAATTCGGCCAAAGGCCTTGAGCAACCTTAGAATAAATCCGTTTTTATAAGAATGCAAACATAAATGATCCTCACAAATTAAGATTAAAATCATAATTAAACAAAATAAATAACATTATAAATTATATAAGTATGGATATGATAAATGTGAAAGGACAAAATTACCCCTAAACCCCCTAAAAATCGGCCAAGGGCCTTGAGGATTCTAGAATCCTCCACATTATTCTAAATAATTCTTAAAATAACTAATTAAGTAATAATTAAAATATAAAATAGATAGGCATGCAAGAAAGAAATAATAAAATAAGAAAAAGGGAGGCTAGCATGTAAGAAAAGCTTAAGCTACAAGGCCTAGGTTCTCCTTTTTCCCTCTCCATGCACCGCCGGTTGCCTTTTCCCCTTGCCCCTCTAGATTTTTAAATATTGCAAGACCACTTCACTTCAATTCCATCTTGAACTTCCCCAATCCAAGACAACACTTAGACAAAGCTTCCATCTCCCTCCACATACACACAACTTTTGGCCAACACCTTGAAGCTAGGAGGTTCACTTCAACTATCATCTTCAAGCTCAAAAAAGCATCTAGGTAAGTCTCCTTCCAAGCATCTTATGTAAATTTTCTATGCCAAGTAATGAAGCTCACTTGATTCCTTCTCATACCACAAAACTGTGGCCTTCATGTTCAATAGGTGCAAAGTCTTCAACTCTTTTAGGTGGTGCTGTCTTGTGATACTTGAAGCTCCATTCAAAGCCTCACTTTGGTAAGAAAACCTAAACTCAAAATAGCTCTATTTTCATCAAAGAATGATGACTAACATTCTTCCCTCATTCCTTCAAACCAACCGTATGCTTAAGGGTGAAGGAGGAGGAAGATGTCAACTCAACTCATCCAAAATCCAAGCTAAGAAAAGAGCTTTAGCATGAAGAGGCAAGTATACACTAAACTCTCATGATTTATTTGAAGAATTAGTGTCTTGAATGGTTAGAAGCTCCTAAGATGTGATCTTTAGTTGAATATACTAAGCTCAAGATTGTATCTTAGTGATTTCTTAAGAACAATGCCTTGTATGTGACTAATTCCTTCAAAGATGAAATCTTTTCTTACATGCAAAGGGATATGAGGCTGTTTTAGGATGGATTAAGGTTCAACTAGGTGACCCTAGGCAAGAATAGCTCTTGGATGAAACTTAAGAATCATCAAAGTGACATGCAAGTGCTAGTTGTAATTTTACAAGTTTACCTGGTAGGATTTAAAATGAACTAGCATGTGAAGGGGTTGCATGTCTAAATAAATGTTGAAAAATGTGTGTATGACACCCCAAATCTTTCGGCCTAAGGGGTGAGTATGATAGTAAACTTGAAAACCAAGAAAAGAGCATATCTTGTGAACACTAGGATGTGTGGGAGTTGCTTATTAGATGATTTACTATATGAGCTTGGTTGTGCTTAAATTTAAATGTAATATTGGTTATCTGGGTACAAGCACACGGCTGAACAAGGAGGAAGAATAAGGTATAACTTAGTTGTACTGAGAATGGACTTAATAATGTGCAAAATGGGCAAATATGATGATTGTTGTTTACAAGACTCTCACTGTTTTGGATTGATTCAAAAGTGACTCAATAGAATGCATGAAACCTGGATATTCATGATATAAAGGGTGTATGAGGTGACCAATAAGCTATTTCATAAGAACAAGACAAATTGTGGACATTTGACTTGAAAAGATGGCAAAATATCAAATCACTGGAGCTGGACAAAATTTGGGCAGTGTGTTGTGTGACCTCAAAATGAACGTTGCTGACATGTAATTAAATTTATTTTTGGTATAAAGTTAGCTCTAGGTGTGTAGCAAATATAAGAGTTGGAATTTTGGTAAACTAAGCTACGGATTATTTTTAATAAAATAATTGGTGGAATTGCTCAGGCTGGAAATTCTGGAACTTGGCAGAATTGTATAATGTCTTTAATGGCTTAAAAATGGATTTTGTAGATGTTCAATAAGGCTGATTTTTGGTATGGTGACAACCTTAGGTGTGTAGTAAAAATGAAAAATTGAATTTTGGTAAAATAAGTTGTGGATAATTTTTAAGGGATTATTTGGTAAAACTGTTCCAGCTGAAATCACTGGAACAGGGCAGAAATGAGTAACGTGTTGTTTGACCCAAAAATGGACCTTAGAAATATGCAAATGGACTAAATTTAGGTGGGATGCTAGTTCAGTATGTTTATGACGTCTGTGAGTTGGATGTTTGGTAAAACGTATTATGGTTTTGTCACAATAGAATTTGCAGTAAATTTGATCAATCCAGTAACAGCACGTGACCCATTTCAGAAAAATAATTAAATGAGCCCTTTAAGGTTATTGGATTGATCTGGAAATTTTATTTTAAACACCTGAGACATAGAGGAGCTAGACTGTGTAAATTAATCAAGTTGGTATTAACGTTTTGGTGGGTAATTATGAACATAAATTTGATGTACTAAAACTGAAAAATTGGGCAGAACAGGGGATTAAGTTAAAAAGGCCCAATTTGATGGATTTGGACCTATATATACGGTTTGGGCTCATGAGTATTAATCCTTAGGGAGTTTATTATATTTTCCAGGTTGTGGTCCAAATAATTAAGGTTTTAAGGTCTCAAAATTAAGGTAATGTTTGTTATTATACCGCAGAATTCAGCAAGTACACTTGATAATGATTTGATGTCTTAAGGACTTTATTCGTCTTAGGAAGGTACGAAAATTTTACGACATGCAAATAAGACTCCACTAAACATATGTAGGACTAAAGATTATGAAAACGGGGTCGTTTGGTTAACTTAGACGCCCCATGAACATGAAGTAGAAATCTGGAAATTCTTAGTTTCTGAAACCATGCTTGTTGACATGTTATAAGGAATGCTTACGATTATTCACGTCATGACTTGCATTGCATATCACTTCATGTATCATGCATGATCATATGCCACATGAATCTGATTTTTATGAATTTTACTCATGTAGGCAAGTCTTTCCAAGTAACTATGTTTTTCGTTATGCATGAAAGTTTTTATGGTCCCATGTTTTAAAGAAAGCTTTATGATTCCCATGCCGGCCATGCATGCGACTAACCCGACTCTAGACCTGGGGTTAATTGGTCTGTTGACATGATACATGTTCTGGACCCGTTCAGATCCGGGATTAATTGATCTGATACATGTTCTGGACCTGTTCAGATCTGGGGATAATTGATCTGATACATGTTCTGGATCCGTCCCAGACCCGGAGTTAATTGGTCTGTTGATAAGTTCTGGACCCGCTCAGATCCGGGGTTAATAGATCTGACACTCTGTTTTCTGACATGTTATTTTATGGGACCAAAATGATGTTTTGACACGACATGACATCATGCATTGCATTTTGCATAACTCATGAGCACGCTGACATGTTGTATGTTACAGTTAATGGTTAATAAGATATTATTGGTATAGCATTAACTAGGATTATGCTTAGGCTATATCGTCAAGCAAATTCAGGATTAAAGACCAGGTATGAATTATTATTTGAGGTTTTCGGGGTATTACATTCATGTTATAATTCTTTATTTATTTCATGGTAGTTTATTGTATTCTTGCTGGTGATTTTTATCACTCATACTTTTATTTTTCTCTAGAGCCAGATAATGCTAAGATTGAGTGGATCGAGGATGAGCCGAGAGTGCCATATCCGTAGGCGAGGAAATTTGAAGAAGGCAAAGCTTAAGGACTTTTGTGCAGCCATGATGTTTGTATTATGAACAATATTTGAACTCTTTGGATTTTGGTTATGTCATTTTGTGGGACTACTACTTTTGGGAACTTATTATGCCGAATGCATGTTTATTTAAAAAGTTTTAATTCTGCCGAAATTTTACTACCAGGTTAAGTGTTAACATGGAAGTCCATGTTTTAACTTATGGATTCTCACATGTTATGCATGACGCTTTGTACTCTCCTTAGTGAAGTACGGCGGGTGCATCGTATTCGGACGAGGTTCGGGTGCGGGGCGCTACATTGGGTGAGCCTATCAATTCGTCCATTTCAGTAATTGATTTCGTTTCTTCTATTGCTCTTATTTTCGGATCCCATTCTGCGAAGAGACTTTGTAGCCCTTTTTGGAATTTTTTCTTGTTGGTGACAGATTTCCCTAAAGACTCAAGTGACTGAAGATGTTAGTAATCCTCAAATCCGTAGATGTTATAGATTCGTTTGGAAGTATCTTGAAACATTTACGCTCAGTCATTAGCATGTTTATTTTTGATTCTTTTACATCGCTAGTTCCTCCATGCTTTAATTCAAAGGACTTCCACATATCATGTGCACTATTGCAAATCGAAACACAACTTGCCTCAGAAGCACTAAGTCCATTTAAAAGTACTGCATAGCTTTGGCATTCTTGGACATTCTCTTGTTATCTTCACTAGTCCATTCACTCTTATATTTTTTATCTTCTTCTGCCACTCAATTAACTTGTACAATTTTCATTGGTATGTACGGACCATCTTCAACCATAGACCATAAATCAATGTCTATAGCAATTAAAAAAAGTCTCAATTGAAGTTTCCAATGAACAAAATTATTACCTCAAAAAAAGGATTGATTGCACATACCTTCTAACTCACCTTTGTGAGGAACTATGACCATAGTATAATGTAGAATGTACCTTGTCATTGTATGTTCTTACAGTGGTGTACCTTGGCTCCGATAGCATTTATTGGACCGTAACACATGCAAAAATGATGCGTGAAACTCGTGGGCTCCAACGATTCTACCTCCCAAACGTCATTCACAAAGGGTTAGGCACAAGGAAGAAGACTTCCCCTTGCTTCCTTAGTGATTAAAAACGTGTGGATTAAACGAATGAGCAAGACCAACACTTCAAGATGGTCGTTGATCAGGCAAACCAAAACGGCCCTCCTGGACGGCACCTTTAAGCAATGGCAATACCTTCAATATGCTCAACTTTGAAGGATCTTAACCTAGGTTTTTAATGCAAAACCAAGAAAACAAAGTATCACACAAAGTGAATGAAATATCAAGAATTCTTATTCATCAAAAGGTGTCCTTCAAGCGTCCCCCTAAGGCTCTATTTATAGGCTGAACTTGAGCCTTAAAATATCTAGAACTAATTCAAAATAAAGCTAGCTAACAATGTTTGAAAATTGAAAATTATTTAAATTCAAAGCTAAAACAAATTCTAGCTAAAACTTCAAATCTTGCAAGACATTATCTTCAATGAATCTGGTCATGTTTGATGATGAGATTGGCGTTTTTGATGACTCATGAGGCTGTTGGAGACTTGATTTGATGATGATAATGTGGTTGGAATTGAATTCAAATGTTGATTGAAGATTGAATTCAAATTGAGTTTGAATTTGAATTCAAACTTGGATTCAAATTTGATTTGTGATCTATCCTCATCCTTGCTTCAAGATAGGCGTGTGGTTTCTTCAAAAAATGGCTGAAATCTTTATCTTGAATTTGAAGGCCTAATCTGGTTGAAACTTGAATTTTAAATCGTGGCTGAATTTTAAATTCAGGTTAATCTCCCTTTTTGAATTCCATATGGCCGGCCCCTCCTTTGGTGGATGAAGATACTTTGATTTCAACTTGATGAAGAGACTCTATCTTGGACACTTTTGAATTTGTCTTAGCATAGACAAACATTCTCTTCGAATATTCTCTTGAAACATTCTCTTGAAATATTCTCTTTAACATTCTCTTCAAACATTCTTTTCAAACATTCCCTTCAAACATTCTCTTCAAACATTCTCTTGTACCTAATTTACCTACAAAGCAAATACATAAAACTAAGATCACAAGACACAAAATAAAATCCAAAAAACAAAGAGTGTAGACGTGCATGTGATACATGCTCAAGTTGAAGGTTCAATGAAATGAACCCAAGGAGTCTTAGGTTCATCTTGAACATGCTTGTACAAGAAGGTGGCAACTTGATGACAAAGTTCCTTTTCCCTCCTTCTTGTCATAGGACCTTTGACCTCTTGATGGGGCCCTTGATCCTCATCGGACCCTTGATCCTCATCAATCCCCCCCTCCTCAAAAGGATTCGTCCTCGAATCAAAAAGGTCATCGTTGAAAGGTGTGAGGTCAGCAACATTAAAAGTAGGTGAAATTGAACCATACCTGTCGGGAAGATCAAGGATGTATGCACTGTCACCTATGCATTTCAATACTTTAAGAGGTCCATCTCCTCGAGGCAACAATTTTGACTTTCGTTCATTGGGAAATCTTTCCTTGCGCAAATGTAACCAAACTAAATCTCCAGGTTTAAACACAACTCTTTTCCGATGTTTGTTAGCTCGTCTTTCATAAGCTTTGTTTTTCTTTTCTAGTTGTGTTTTAACTTGTTCATGCAATTTCTTTATGTTGTCCGCTTTTTGTTTACCATCAAGACTAGAACGTTCATGCACGGGAATAGGAATCAAATCAATGGGAGACAAGGGATTAAAGCCATACACAATTTCAAATGGACTATGCAAAGTACCGTGATGGACACTCCTATTATATGCAAATTCGATATATGGTAAACAATCTTCCCAATGTTTAATGTGTTTTTGCAAAATGGCACGCAAAAGTTGAGAAAGAGTACGATTAACGACTTCAGTTTGTCCATCCGTTTGTGGGTGTGCGGTGGTAGAAAACAACAATTGTGTACCAAGTTTAGCGCATAAAACATGCCAAAAATGACTCAAAAATTTCGTATCTCTATCACTTACAATTGTACGTGGCATGCCATGCAATCTAACAATTTCTTTGAAGAACAAATCAGCAACATGTGTAGCATCATCAACTTTCCTACATGCAATGAAATGTGCCATTTTTGAAAATCGATCAACCACAACATAAATGCTATCGCGTCCTCCCCGAGACCTAGGAAGTCCTAGCACAAAGTCCATGGAAATGTCAATCCAAGGGGCATCAGGGACGGGTAAAGGCGTGTAAAGGCCATGTGGTTGGGACTTGGATTTGGCTTGTTTGCAAGTGATGCAACTACCACACAACCTCTCGACGTTTGCTCGCATGTGGGCCAATAGAAATGTTCCTTAAGAGTCTCAAGGGTTTTGAACACTCCGAAATGACCCATTAAACCTCCCCCATGGGCTTCTCTAGTCAATGCTTCTCGTAGGGATGATTGGGGAACGCACAATTTTTGTTCTTTGAAAAGATAACCCTCATGTATGTAAAATTTCCCAAATGGTGCTCCTTTACATGCCTCGAAAATGGTGCCAAAGTCATTGTCATTGGGGTACAAGTCCTTAGTGATTCGAATCCTAAGAAGCGTGAAGATAATGTAGTCACTAACGTGTATCTCCTAGAGAGGGCATCGGCAACTATATTATCCTTTCCTTGTTTGTACTTAATTACGTAAGGGAATTGTTCTATGAACTCTACCCATTTGGCATGTCTTTTGTTCAACTTTCCTTGCCCTCTAACATACTTAAGGCTTTCGTGGTCAGTGTGGATCACAAACTCTTTAGGTTGTAGATAGTGTTGCCAAGTTTGTAGGGATCTCACAAGGGCATAAAGTTCCTTATCATAGGTCGAGTAATTCAGTGCTGCTCCTTTCAACTTTTCACTAAAGTAGGCTATGGGTTTCTTACTTTAGGTCAAAACTGCGCCTATACCCACTCCACTTGCATCACACTCGATCTCAAAGGTCTCGTCAAAATTTGGTAGCCTAAGTATGGGTGCAGTGATCAGCCTACGCTTGAGTTCATCAAATGCCTGTTGTTGTGGCTCTTCCCACCTAAAAGGCACATCTTTTTTCACAATTTCGTTTAGGGGTGCAGCTATGGAAGAAAAATATTTGACAAAGCGTCTATAAAAGCTTGCTAGTCTATGAAAACTGCGAACTTCCCCTACATTCTTAGGTATAGGCCACTCCACAATTGACCTAACCTTTTCCTCATCCATCTCTACTCCCTCAGCCGAAATGACGAAGCCTAGAAAAACTACGCGTTCTAAACAAAAGGAGCACTTCTTAAAGTTGGCGTAAAGTTGTTCTTGCTTAAGCTTCTCAAAAACGGCTCTAATGTGGTCAAGATGATCTTCTATGGTGTGGGAATAGATTAGGATATCATCGAAATAGACAACGACAAAGCGTCCTATGAACGCACGTAAGACTTCATTCATTAGCCTCATAAAGGTACTAGGGGCGTTGGTGAGTCCGAAGGGCATCACTAACCACTCATAGAGCCCAAACTTGGTTTTGAATGCAGTCTTCCATTCGTCCCCTTCTCTAATGCGTACCTGGAAGTACCCTTGCTTAAGGTCGATTTTGGTGAAGAATTTGGATCCGTGCAACATGTCTAACATATCGTCTAGCCTAGGTATGGGGTACCTATACTTGACGGTAATCTTGTTTATGGCTCGGCAATCGGTACACATTCTCCACGTTCCATCCTTTTTGGGTACTAAAATGACTGGGACGGCAGATGAGCTTACACTCTCTCGAACTTGTCCACTAGCTAGGAGCTCCTCTACTTGCCTTTGGATTTCTTTGGTTTCTTCGGGGTTTGCTCGATAGGCTGGGCGATTGGGTAACACGGCTCCTGGGACAAAGTCGATTTGATGTTCTATTCCTCTAATGGGTGGTAATCCGGATGGTGGTTCGGAGGGAAATAGAACTTCATATTCTTGGATAAGGGATGCAACTGAGGTAGGTAAGTTTGGTGGGAGTTCTTCAAGGGCAAGTTGACACGACTTTGGGATAATGATGAGGACAGTTTGGTTGTTATAAAGTGCACGTGTAACCTCTCTTTTCTTTGCGAAATACCCACACTTCTTTTTGGACTCGTTGACACTTAGAGGCACTACCTCTTTTCCCTTGCTCTCGTGTTTTTTGTTCTCACTTTTGATACACTCCACGAATTTTCTCTCGGCTTCTTTTTCCTTAGGATCGGCTCTAGACTTAGACATGCGTTGGTGATCCTCGTGGACTTTGTGTGGTGGAAGTGCATGCAGTTTGTACAATTTGCCATTCAATTTGAAAGAATAACGATTCAAATAACCATCATATGTCACATGTCGATCAAATTGCCATGGCCTACCAAGTAAGATATGACTAGCATGCATTGGTGCGACATCACATAAAACATCATCTTTGTAACTACCAATGCTAAGAGAAATCAAAACTTGTTTACTTACGCTAACTTCACCGCAGTCATTTAGCCATGCAAGTTTGTAAGGATGCAGATGATTAGTCATAGGCAAATTCAGTTTTCTTACTAATTCGATGCTAGCCACATTCGCACAAGAACCGGAATCAATGATCATGGTGCACACTTTACCATTTATCATGCAATGAATGTGGAAAATGTTTTCTCTATGTTGATCGTGATCATCTAATTTCGGATATGCATTTAAAGCTCTACGTACGACAAGAAATTCCTTAGTGTCAAAATCATCTAATGCGCCTAGATCCTCTTCAGGTTCAATTTCATTATCATGCTCAGACTCGTTTTCATGCTCGGACTCGGACACATATTCGTTTGTCTCTTCAATTAACATGATTCGTTTTGCATTAGGACATTCTTTTCCTATGTGACCACGTCCTTGACATTTATAACATTTAATGTCTCTAAACCTGTTTGAGGGATCCGAAGAATTGCTGGTAGGAGCCTTTTGTTGGGTGCGTTCATCTCTCCTTTGTGTGGATTGCACTCGATTGTCCATCCTTTGCGACGCTCCTTGGTCACGTGTTTGGCCTCCTGTAGGCCGTGAACTTCCCGTTCCTGAAGGCTTGCTGGAAAATCTTGACGAAGACTGATTAGTACGATAATTAGAATTGAAATTGGAGGAAGTTCGTACCTTTAATTGCGTTTCAATCTTTTCTGCCATATGTACCATGGTGGTGAGGTCGAGATAAGGTTGAAGATCAACCCTTTGCGCAATCTCCCTGTTTAAACCATGTAAGAATCGAGCCATGGTGGCTTCTTCAGGTTCCTGCAAGTTAGACCTCTCCAACAAAATTTCTAACTCTTTATAGTACTCGTCTACACTTTTGGAACCTTGACGTAAGTTGTGCAAACTCGTGAAAATAGAACTCTCATAATTGTTTGGAATAAAACGTTGTCTCATTTCAAACTTCATTTCTTCCCAAGTAGCAATTGGAGGTTGTCTCGTCTTAGTTCTATTTCGACACAAATTCGCCCACCAATTAAGTGCATAACCAGAAAACTCAATAGAAGCATACCTCACTTTTTGCAATTCACTATAATTGGTACAAGAAAAGATTAAATCCACTTTCGTTTCCCATTCTAAATATTCCTCCGCATTACTTTTACCATAAAACGTGGGAATATTTATTTTGGTTTGGAGAAAATCGTCATCTTGCGGAAAAAGGGGATTTTGGCGTCTTTGGTAACCACGGGGATGGTGGTCATCAAAGTCATAATCATCATGCTCAAAGGGAATGTAATCATCATTGTACCTTCTTGGAGCGTACCTTTTTGCTTGTGTAGGAGGAGCAAACCTTCTTGCTTCGGTGTGTGGTGGTCTAAGGTTGTCATCCTCAACTTCTTCTGGGGGATGGCGCCGTGGTTGTGGTAGGCGTACGGCCCTGCTTGTTCCTTGGCCATCACTCGTTTTGTAGCTTCGTTCCACGTCTTCCAAGCGATGCTTGATTATCTCATTGTCGTGCATGAGTTTCTTAAGCATCTCCAGCATTTGTTGTTGAGTATTGTCAACAATTTCGGCTTCTTTAGATTTGCTAGATGCGGAATGATTGCTGCTGGCCATTGTACCTAAGGAATTAAACGAAAACAAAGGAAAAAAGAAAGAAGCAAACTAACACAAAGACAAACAAATGTTAAGGGATTAGTAAAAAAAATAAACTATCAACACTCCGCTTTCGATTCTTTCCACTCTCTTACCACTTTGGTTCTTGGATAACCTGAAGTTAAGAAGGCTCAAAGTGATCAATAAGGAAGTGTATTGCCAAGGCTTCTTCGAATCACAATGTTCTCCGCTTGTTTCTTCCTTTTTGCTTTCAAGTTGCACCAATTAGTATCAAGGTAGGATCAATTGAAATGAACACAAACTTGAACTTTATACTAAGATTCAAAGAAAATAAGCAGCCAAAGTTGATGTATAAGGATGAACCAAAGATAAACTAAGGGTTGCCGTGGGCAATCTTTAGTTAATTTTGATTCTATGCACTTACTATCCACAAAATGGTTCAAGTCATGCAACAATCGAGCAACCAACTGTGTGATTGGTTTAAGAAGATGAAGAAATGGATAATTGGGTATAGGGGACGGCAATGTGGGGTACTATGGTATCCAAGATTTGCAAGTCGTACCAAAAATTTTCTACGCAATGCACAAACGTTTTGCCCTTTTTCTTTGCTCTTGTTCTTTTGTTTTTCTTTTTCTTCCTTGCTATTTCAATTGAGCAAGGTTCAGATTCTTTTTTTTTGACTAAGGGCAGAATTGGAATTTCACACGTTTTGCATTTAGCACTTGTGTTTTTGGACAGAAGAGTGCAATGTATTTAAAATGCAATTTGTATCTTGGACTTGCAACAAAAATAACCTTGGAAAGTGAAGGAATTTTGGGTATGGCCGAATGGGGGTTAGGGTTAGGGTTTTTTTTGATTTAGGGTTTTTTTGAACGTTTTGGGAATTTGCGGAATGGGGTTATAGGAACGGAATGGGCGTTGTAGATGGACTATTTGGGTTGGTAATTGATGATTGGTGTGGTCAATTTGGGTATTGGCTGGTTTAGGACAGAATTTGAACAAAATTCAAATTCTAGGGTTAGGGTTTATATGAATGAATTGGGATCTTTAGAATCTGATTGTATTTGGTAAAATTTGTTTGGGGCTTTTTGTGCGGGGTGTAAATAGGGTTATTTGGGATCAGGTTGGTGAGTTTTAGGGTTGGGTTGGGGGGTGGAGTTGGTTGGCCGTGGGGTGTGGGGCTTTTTTTTAGGGGTTGGTTGGTGTTGCAAGTAGGTTGTGACGACAAGCACACGTAGGACTACTAGATCTGTAGCATGAAATCAATCACAATGCGAATCACAAGATGCATACAATCATCACCAACTAAAAGCTTCGGTAGCAACAAGATGATTTGAAACCGAGGTAGCTTTATAGGATGATGGTTGGAATATGTTGAAGAAGGCTGAATGTAACCTAAAAATGCAACGAACCCTAATGTGTTCAAGTTTGAACGACTCAAAATCAGATTGTGATGTGAAAGGCAATAAAGGAAATGACACTTGAGTGATGAAAAGCAAAATGCAGCAACTTGCAATGACTCAAAGGAAGTGACGTTTTTTTTAATGAAATGCAAGATAATGGCGTGTAGAGTGAGGGGTAGAAGAAGGACTCAACTGACATTGAAATGACTAGACTCAAACGAAAAAGAAATGAAAGATGGTGGAATAGAGTAACCTGGCTCTGATACCAATTTGATGCGTGCAACTCGTGGGCTCCAACGATTCCACCTTCCAAACGTCCTTCACAAAGGGTTAGGCACAAGGAAGAAGACTTCCCCTTGCTTCCTTCGTGATTAAAAACGTGTGGATTAAACGAATGAGCAAGACCAACACTTCAAGATGGTCGTTGATCAGGCAAACCAAAACGGCCCTCCTGGACGGCACCTTTAAGCAATGGCAATACCTTCAATATGCTCAACTTTGAAGGATCTTAACCTAGGTTTTTAATGCAAAACCAAGAAAACAAAGTATCACACAAAGTGAATGAAATATCAAGAATTCTTATTCATCAAAAGGTGTCCTTCAAGCGTCCCCCTAAGGCTCTATTTATAGGCTGAACTTGAGCCTTAAAATATCTAGAACTAATTCAAAATAAAGCTAGCTAACAATGTTTGAAAATTGAAAATTATTTAAATTCAAAGCTAAAACAAATTCTAGCTAAAACTTCAAATCTTGCAAGACATTATCTTCAATGAATCTGGTCATGTTTGATGATGAGATTGACGTTTTTGATGACTCATGAGGCTGTTAGAGACTTGATTTGATGATGATAAAGTGGTTGGAATTGAATTCAAATGTTGATTGAAGATTGAATTCAAATTGAGTTTGAATTTGAATTCAAACTTGGATTCAAATTTGATTTGTGATCTATCCTCATCCTTGCTTCAAGATAGGCGTGTGGTTTCTTCAAAAAATGGCTGAAATCTTTATCTTGAATTTGAAGGCCTAATCTGGTTGAAACTTGAATTTTAAATCGTGGCTGAATTTTAAATTCAGGTTAATCTCCCTTTTTGAATTCCATATGGCCGGCCCCTCCTTTGGTGGATGAAGATACTTTGATTTCAACTTGATCAAGATACTCTATCTTGGACACTTTTGAATTTGTCTTAGCATAGACAAACATTCTCTTCGAATATTCTCTTGAAACATTCTCTTGAAACATTCTCTTTAACATTCTCTTCAAACATTCTCTTCAAACATTCTCTTGAAACATTCTCTTCAAACATTCTCTTGTACCTAATTTACCTACAAAGCAAATACATAAAACTAAGATCACACGACACAAAATAAAATCCAAAAAACAAAGAGTGTAGACGTGCATGTGATACATGCTCAAGTTGAAGGTTCAATGAAATGAACCCAAGGAGTCTTAGGTTCATCTTGAACATGCCTGTACAAGAAGGTGGCAACTTGATGACAAAGTTCCTTTGCCCTCCTTCTTGTCATAGGACCTTTGAACTCTTGATGGGGCCCTTGATCCTCATCGGATCCTTGATCCTCATCAAAAAAACCATTGGATGGAGGAGGGGGTGAATAGCAGTTAGCAGAAATTACACTATTCTTAAACCCTTTGAAAATTCCATTTAAAACTGATTGTGAAAGTTTTCAAAATCTGTACCTGTTTTTGAAAATATTAAAATTCTCTATAAAAAACTACAAAAGCTACAAAATTTTGCATAAATAAATTTGACTGAGTTAGTGTTACCCTGCCTAAAAATAAGATACAATGGAAAATGTTTGACCTTTAAAAGAAGTGTAAGACTTCAGATTGTCAGTCAGACTTATTTTGGTCATAAAGTTAGGAAACTTTGAAAGACTATAACTTTTTGCATACTGAGATAAAAAGGTTGATTCTTGTGTCAAAATACTCATTGAGATATCTACTTTATATTTTCAAAAGGCATTGACTAGAAAGTATTCTTAACGAAATAGAAATGCATTTTTCTTTAGAACTTGCCAAACTGTTACCAGAATTGAGCAATAATCTTTCAAAGATTGAAAGACTAACTTTCCTTTGCTCAAATCCAATGATTGTTATTGCATATCAAATATAACAGTCTGAAGTTTATTGCCATCAAAAATCAATAATTTTGAAAATATTTTGCTATGTTAAACAATTATGTTAATTGGAGTGCAAAAACTATGAAAAAGAGCAGAAAAATAAAAAAGACAAAGACACAAGAATTTACCCTAATTTGGGCAATGTGACATACTCCAATCCCAATAAACACCTTTCCTTTGATTTTCAATATGAATGATCACTCTTTCAAAGAAAACTATGGTTGGTCCTGGGTTATAAATCAACCCTAATCAAAACTTGGTTCAGCGCCACTATACAACTTTTAATACAACCACACCTCAACCACCTATTGACTTGGCCTTATAATAATGGCTAATCAATCTGACAAATTCAACAAAAAAGATGTATAATGTAGCTCAAAGAAAGCTCAAAATAAAGCACCTGAGCTACACACATGAATAGAGGAGAAATCATAAGCTAGAAGAAGAGAGCAAGGGGTGTGTCTTCTTCTCTTCACTTATGCTCTTATTTATAATGTGAGGCACACTTTAGAAGATAAGAGTGTCACATTGTCACCTTCAACATCATCAAGGCTTGTGTGTCTTCATTTTATTGGATGGGTACCTTAGCACCTTGCGCACTTGGCATATTCAAACAACGTTATTTGTCCATCTAGGCTAGCCACCTTGGCCGAAATTTTCGAACTCAAAATGACTTGGAAATTCTGAAAATTTTTGATGAAGAAATAAAGATAATATCATGAAGATAGAATGGCATATTGTTACACCCGACTTATGATACGTACGTGAATTAGTTACTCGATGTATCGTACTAGATATTATATGCATGATATGTAGAATACCTTAAATATAGTACCCTAAGTAACAAATAAATTGTAAAGGATAACTAAATTAAATTAATATTTAGGGCACAACTATTCTCTACAATTAAATAAAAGAAAAAGAAAGGTTAGACATGAAAATGAGGTGGACAAAATTTTGTCATATTCTACCCCAATCACACACCCCCTACCCGGCCAACCATACCTTAGTGGGCAGATTGTTTTATTTTTATTCATCCCACCATAATTAGTTTTCTTACAACATTTTAGGAAAATTACAAGTGTACAACTTCTACCCATTTTCTTCCAATAAGTCCTCATTTTTGTCCTCTTCCTAATACCTTCAAACATCATCATTTCATCCTCTACCACACCCCACTTTTAACCCAACCAAGTTACATGCAAACCTTACAACACATCACATCTCTTTTCTTCTTCTCTTATGGACTACATGATGGAAATTCTTCTCCATTTCCATGTTGGGTCCGTAACACACTCTAGAGGGGGGAGGGGTGAATAGAGTGTTGGGCGATTTTGCGGAATTTTCTTGTTTAGCTCAACTCAAATGGAATTCAAAATCAAAGCAAGAATGAGAGATGAGAAACAATGAATGAGTACACCGGATATAGAGTGGTTCGAATCGTAAATGATTTTACTCCACTACCACTTTGTTGCCAAAGTGGATTTTCAACAACTACTCTTCTTATTAAAGCTAATAAGAACAACCACAGCAAAACTTACACTAAAACCTTAGTGTAAGCAACCACAACAACAACTTCTTGCACAAAATACACTTGTGCAACTACAGCAACTACAGCTCTAGCAAGAACAACTTCTTGCTACCTCACAACTTCAACAAAGTTCTCTCTTTTGAGAAATATGTTTGGATAATTTTCAAAGTCATGATTTTAAGTGGTGAATGCATACAAATGTCACACATGGTGTTATATGTGATTAAAAGGTGAAAAATTTGACATCGATCTCTTAGGTTGTTGCACTTCGATCGATCGATGTACTTCGATCTTTCACATCGATCAATCTATGTAGGCAGTGAAAATTCAAGACCTTACTGTGAGACATCGATCTCTAAACCTGAGACACATCGATTGATCAATGTATACATCGCACCCTCACTTCGATCGATCGATGTAGGCCAGAGACAAACTCTGAAACTTACTGTGAGACATCGATCTCTGAAGCTGAGGCACTTCGATCGGTCGATGTCTAGGGTTTTTAGAAATATTATTCTAAAATGTGATAAAGCGGTTGTTTTCATTTGTACATGATTTATACATTTTCATTATGTGGATATTATGTGTTTTTGATGAATTTAAATGTCTTCTGACTAATGTGCCTTGGAAGTTTCTACAACTTACCAAAAAGGGCAAAATTGTATTTTGAGTTTTGTAGGAACATGATATGGTGGAAATATTTCAAGGACTTATTCTCATCTTATTTATTATGACAAAGATGATATTATATCTATTTCTGACCATCCGGGGTCATTTCTGGAGTTTCTCTCACCAAGGGCATTTTGGTCATTTTATCCTTGATGGTATTTTTGGTATTTTTACTCAAGGAATCTCTTGAGTGTATTCTTATCTTCATTCTGGAGTTGAGTTATTATTATCTTGAAGATTATACGGTGGTTTTATATTATTTCTCTCACATGATGATATTATTGATTATAGCGGGATATGTGACGAGTTGTGATGTTACATTCTATTTCTTTCTTGAAGACTCTCTTCTATATGTTATTGGAGTATATTTATCATCATATTACAGAGAATTTGATGGTGTTAAAGTTGTGAAAATGATCGCAACATACAAGAAGAAATATTGGGAATTTTGGTGTTACACATTGACATAATCTTGTCAATTATTATTTGCTGATTTCTTCTTAAAAAATCCGAATTGATATACATACATATGAGGTCAAAAACGTGCATATACAGGTGTCAAATGTGGTTTATCTATTTTATGAGATTATGCCAAGTGGACCAACCAAAAAGGAGCTAGTTGGCAAAAATGCCTACTTGGAAAATTTGACTTAGTAGCCAATGGCTACTACACACATTTTGGAGCTGATTTTTGGTTTGAATTTGTCAATTTTCACATGCCTATTCTCAAGCCAAGGAGTTGAGGGGATATTGGAGGAATATGTCATTCTATCTTCTCCATATTATCTTCATTTTGTAAAGAAATTCCACATCATTTTTGAACCAAAAAAATCGGCCAACATTATGTCTCCAAGGTGGACCTATTATTTTGCTTGTTGTTGCCAAGTTTACAAAGCCAACTAATGATATGAAGACACTTAAGTTTGATGATGAAGATGGTGACACATGTATATTATTATCTACAAGGCTCATTTCACTTTCACACTATAAATAGGAGGCAAAGGATGAAGAAGAAGAACACACTTGAAGCTCACTTGAAAGCATTAGTTGATTTGTCTAGCTATCTTCTTCTTGTCATTCTTGTTCCATTATTTGTAGCCAAGGTGTTCTTGTTGTATTTTTGGAGAGCTAAAAACCCCTTGAACTTCATTATAAGATTTATTATCCAATTCTACAAGGCAACATCAATAGGTGGTAGAGGTGTTGCAACTAAGTGTTGCATAGAAGGTGTTCATCCAAGTCTTGAATAGGGTTGGTGTATAACCCAAGGATCAAGCTTGGTTCTGGTTTTAAGTTGATTCATACCTTAGTGAAATCCAACGAAAGGTGTTCCTTGGGACAGGAGCATGTCACATTGACCGAACTAGGATAAATTCTCGGTGTTCTTATCTTGTTTCTACATTTCTGCATTTTGCCCTTTTTCACTACAGTTTTCACACAATTTCATACGTTTTGAAAAATTAGCTAAACGCTTTCAAAATTCGTAATTTTTGGTGAAGTTATAAATCAGACTATTATCTTTCATTTGCAACAGGAATCACTTGATTTGAGCAAGGGAAAGTTAGTCATTCAGTCGTTGCATGATAACTGCTCCAATCTGGCTGCAACCTGACCAGTTTTGAGAAAACTTGAATTCTGTTTTACTCAAGAATTGTTTAAGGTTAGAGCCTTTTAGAATCATAAACTATACATCCTAGGAATTGTTTCAAAATACAGTTAAACCTTTTTGGTTAAGTATTCAAAGCAAAACACGTTTTTCAATTTCAGCAACATTCTGTCCAATTCTGTCCAGGTTGACCATATGAATCTTTTTATTTGTTTGAAGGAACAAACAATCTTATTTTTATCTGATTTTTGGACAGGGTCTTGTTAACACATTGAAGTTAAGTTTTGGAAATTTTCATAATTTTTGAAGTTGCGTACAAGTGTTCTTGGATTTTTTAAATACGGATTCTGAATCTGAGGTAGTCTCATATTCTGTTTTCAAAGGGGATTTTTACAAAGGGTAGTAGTGTAATTTCCGCTAACAACTATTCAGCCCCATCTAGTGGTGTTTGTTGCAGGTGCACGGTGCAACAATTAGTATCAGAGTGAGGTCCACAACACTCAAAGAAGCAAGATTCAACACTAAACGAACAAAACAAGGGCAAGAAAATATAACTCTTTGTAGCCTTCTAATCTTAGATTAAAGGTACATACAATGGCCATAGTCTCTCACAAAGGTGAGTTGGAAGGTATGTCCAAACAAAGTCCTCCTCTTTTTGATGGTAATAATTTTGTTCATTGGAAACTTAGAATGAGGCTATTTTTAATGGCTATAGACATTGATTTATGGTCTCTAGTTCAAGATGGGCCGTACATTCTAATGAAAATTGTACAAGTTAGTGGAGTCACTCAAGAGGTTGAGAAATATAAAAGTGAATGGTCATCGGAAGATAAAAAGAAAAAGTCCATGAATGCTAAGGCTATGCAATTACTGTTAAACGGACTAACGACTTCTGAAGCAGGATATGTGTCAAATTGCACAAATGCACACGATATGTGGAAATCACTTATATTAAAGCATGAAGGTACAAGCGGTGTAAAAGAATTAAAAACAAACATGCTTATGACTGAGCTTGAATCTTTCAAAATGTTGCCAAATGAATCCATAACATCTATGGATTTGAGGATTACTAACATTTTCAATTCCCTTGAAGCTTTAGGCTAATCATTCATGAACAATGAAAAGGTTCAAAATATGCTGCGAAGCCGTCCTGCTGAATGGGATCCAAAGGTCACGGCGATTGAAGAAACAAAATCGATCACAAAAACAGACGTATTGATAGGCTCACTAAGAGTATATGAGGTAAAGCTAAACCAACAGATGTCCGAGTCATCTAAGTCATCCAGTAAGTCTATAGCTTTCAAAACAACTGAATCACATGCAAATAATGATGATTGTAATAGTGATAATGAATTAGACGATGACTTAATATTAATAGTGTGCTAGGTTTCAATCTTGTCCTAAGGTATCTCATTACAATGCAGTGAAAAAGATCTTTAGATATCTTAAACATACACCTCACTTAGGACCTTGGTATGATAAAAACGCTAAGTTGGAATTACACGCATATAGTGATACTGATTATGGTGGTTGCAAATTAGATAGAAAATCCACTAGCGGTACGTGTCAATTCATAGGAACCAACTTGATCTCTTGGTTTTCTAAAAAGCAAGCTAGCGTAGCTCTTTATACCACCGAAGCCGAGTATATAGCCTTAAGTTTATGTACGACCCAAATACTTTGGCTTAAACAACGCTTAGTGATTTTGACATTAAAATGAAAAAGATTCCAATTTTCTGCGATAGCACAAGTGTGATCAATCTTACACGGAATTCGGTGCTTCATTCTAAGGCCAAAAACATTGAGGTGAGATACCACTTCCTTCAAGATCATGTTCCAAATGAGGATATAGTTATAAACCATATAAGAACTGATCACCAAATAGCTGATATCTTTACCAAACCCCTTAATCAAGTCACTTTTGAAAACTTACGAGCCAAGTTAGGTATGATGACTTATAATACCATTGCGTAGTTCTATCTTTTGCATGATTTGCAAAATAAAGGGGGAGATAGAATAAGAACATGATTTTAATTTGGTAAGTTATAATATGCTAAGTTTTTAATTGGTGTAAGTTGAGCATAGGTTAAGGGAGAGAGTATAATTTGGGGGGAGTACATGAGCATATGAATATATGAGAGTTGAAAATTTAAAAACAATGTGTAAACTATTGGTAATTGATTGGAGGTTCGTTTCTAAAACAATTGGTACAAATTTGGTGAAACAATTGATAGATTTATGATAAACAGTTGTCTGAAAATCATCCAAAAGGGGGAAAATGTTAAGAAATATGTTTGGATAATTTTCAAAGGCATGATTTTAAGTGGTAAATATTTAAAAATATCATACATGGTGATATATGTGTTTAAAAGTTGAAAAAGTTGACATCGATCTCTCAGGTTGTTACACATCGATCGATCTATATACATAGATCGCTCACATCGATCGATTCATGGAAGGCAGTGAAAGTTCAAGACCTTACGGTGAGACATCGATCTCTGAACCTGAGACGCATCGATCGATCGATGTACATCGAAACCTCACTTCGATTGATCGATGTAGGTCAGAAACAAATTCTGAACCTTACTATGAGACATCGATCTCTGAAGCTGAGGCACTTCGATCGATCGATGTCTAGGGTTTTTAGAAATAATTTTCTAAAAAATGTTAAAATGATTTTTTTCATTTTTATATGATTTATGCATGTTTTTGGTGATTATAATTGTCATGTGACTAACGCACCTTGGAAGTTTCTACAACTTACCAAAAAGGGCAAAATTGGTATTTTGAGTTTTGTAGGAACATCACGTGGTGAAAATATTTCAAGAATGTATTCTTATACTATTTATCATGACAAAGGTGATATCATGATTATTTCTGACTATCCGGGTCATTTCTGAGTTTTCACATACCAGGGGCATTTTGGTCATTTCACCTCCAAGGGTATTTTTTGTATTTTCACTCAAGAAATTTCTTGAGCATATTATTATCTTCATTCTGGAGTTGAGTTATTATTAATTTGAAGATTATTTGGTGATTTTATCTTATTTCTCTCAAATGATGATATTATTGACTATAGTGGGATATGTGACGATTTGAGATGTCACATTCTATTTCTTTCTTGAAGACCCTCTTATATATGTTATGAGAGCATATTTATCATCATTATTCAGAGATATCAATGGTTTCAAAGGTGTGGAAAGGTTCACGACATGCAAGAAGAAATAGTTGGAATTTTGGTGTTATATATTGGCATAATATTGTCAATTATTATTTGGTGGTTTCTTCTTCAAAAATCTGACTTGATATACTTCTATATAGGTTTAAAAACGTGTATGATCAGGTGGGGATGATGGTGTAGTTATTTTATTAGTTGGTGACAAGTGGACCAACCAAAAAGGAGCTAGTTGGCAAAAATGCCAACTTGGAAAAAATTCAAATGTAGCCAACGGCTACATGGCTATTTGTGGCAGATTTTTTAGTTAAAATGAAGCTCTCATATGCCCTATTCTTGTGCTTGGAGTTGAGGGTATTTTGGTGGTATTATCCTTTCTTATTATCTTCATTTTTCAAAGGATAATCAAGAGTATTTTTCTTGGAGAATTTAAAGTAGCCAACAGCTACTATGGATTTCTTGGAGATAATTTTTGTTTTGAAAAATGTCAAAGTCTCACATGCCTGTTATCTTGCCAAGGAGTTTAGAAGTTGATGGAGTTGTTATGGTCATATTATCTTCACATTCTCAAGATAATTCCATGTCATTTTTGGAGATAAATTTCGGCCAACAAAGTGATGCCAAGGTGGACCAATTATGTTTTCTTATTTTGCCAAGTATACAAGGCCAACAAATGATGTGAAGACATTTGGACTTGATGATGAAGATGGTGACACATGTGCAATCTTATCTCCAAGGCTCAATTCACACTATAAATAGGAGGCAATAGTGAAGAAGATGAAACAAACTTGAAGCTCACTTGAAAAGCAATGTTGATTTGTCTAGCTATCATCTTCTTCGTGTTGTTCTTGTTTCATTCTTTGTAGCAAAAGTGTTCTTGTTGTATTTGTTGAGCTACAAGCCTCTTGAGCTTCATTTGTAATATTGATTAGCCATTTCTATAAGGCTACATCAATAGGTGGTAGAGTGTTGCAACTAAGTGTTGCATAGAAGGTGATTATCCAAGTCTTGAATAGGGTTGGTGTATAACCCAAGGATCAAGCTTGGTTCTTGTTGTAAGGTGATTCATTTCATAGTGAAATCCAAGAAAAGGTGTTCCTTGGGACTGGAGTAGGTCACATTGACTGAACCAGGATAAATTCTTGGTGTTCTTGTCTTGTTTCTTCATTTCGTTTTTCTGTCCATTTTTACTGCAGTTTTCACACAATTTCTCACAATTTGAAAAAATAGCTAAACACTTTCAAAATTCGTGATTATTGGTGGAGTTATACTTCAGTCTGTTAGCTTTTATTTTCCACAAGAATCATTTGATTTGAACAAGTGAAAATTAGTCTTTCAGTCTCTGCAAGATAACTGCTCCAATCTGGCTGCAATCTGACCAGTTTTGAGAAAACTTGAATTCTATATTAACCAAGAATTGTTTAATGTCAGAGCCTTTTCGAAACATCAAACTACACTTCCTAAGGAGTGTTTTGATATAAAGATCAACCTTTTTTGTTGAGTATTCAAAGAGAAAAACGTTTTTCAAAATCAGCAACATTCTGTCCAATTGTGTCCAAATTCACCATCTGAAGCTTTTTATTTCTTTGAAGGGTCAAAAAATCTTATTTTTGTCTGCGTTCTGGACAGAGTATTGTTAAGACATTGAAGTTAAATTCTTGAAAATTTCATAATTTTTGGAGTTGTGTACAATTATGTTTGAATTTTTCAAATACGGGTTCTGAATCTGAGATGGTCTCAGATTCTGTTTTCAAAGAGGATTTTTACAAAGGGTTGTAGTGTAATTTCCGCTAACCACTATTCACCCCCTCTAGTGGTGTTTGTTGTAGGAGCACAGTCCAACAACACAAGGCAATATTTCAAGGGCATTAAAGAGAATTCTCAAGAATCTTAGAGCCCTAAGGGGGGCGCAGCCACTTACGATTAAAAAGGAGAGAATTGGAGCAAACAAAAGCAAGACAACTCTCATATTCTCTTAAGTGCAAAAGGGTCTTCTACTTTCTTCTTCTTCTTCTCTCAAGCCTATTGTTCATATATTCTAAATATTGTATAGGCTTTGAACATGCCACCATACACGTTTCAATTGTTGTAAAAGGTTGATCAAGGTGTGATCAAACCTTCATTCGTTCGGTGGTGGTGTCCGTGATCTGTTTGCTTGATTGTATTGTTTGTGAATGGGTGGAGTTGGTGTATAACTCCAGCAACCCTTGTGGTAAGGTATTTTTGGTGTTTAGTGATAACCGAGGATGGTGTCCTCAAACACCGGAGTTGGTTGATTTAACCGAACCAGTATAAAATCCTTGGTGTCTTTACTTTACTGCACTTTACATTCAGTTTCATGTTTTCTACATCATTTTCATTGCAACGGTAAAAATTGTAAACGAATTTCAAAAATCTTAAAATTTTGTAGAAACATATCCCCACCTCTTAGTTTTAATTTGGCGCAAGTTTCAACTCATTTAGATAAGTATAAGTCAATCACTCTTGAGACTTTCAGAGTTGCAAAGGTTGAGAACATCTACGTGATTGATATGATTTCCAAAGGAATTTTTGAAAAATGTTTCATCCCATTGAAATACACATGTTAAGGGTCTTGTCATTAAATTTTCAGACCATTTGGAACCACCAATCAATTGGAATAAAATTTTCAAATCGGAGTACTGTTTCTGGCAGATTTGCACAATCTGACCAAAAATGTATTTTCAAAGGGTTAGGAGTTGAATTTTAATTTGAAAGTTTTATGAGATACTCAAAACATCTGAGAGTAGAATCTCACCAAATTTCATAATTTTTGGAGGACTGTAACTAGGTCTTTAAATCGTTTCAATTCAGAATCTGAAAACAGAAACTGTTTTCAGAAGTGAGGTTTTTGGTTAAAAAGTTTTTAAAAACCAAATTTTCCGCACCCACTATTCAACCCCCCCTTCTAGTGGTGCTATACAGGTCCTACACCAATGTCTAAAAACCATTTGGTTTTTAGATTCTTTAATTTTGCCTCCTTCTTGTATTCATTGCGATTTTCCTACAATGGAGACAAAGTTTTAGGTACCCTTCACTTGGGTCCTTGAATGTTAGGGGCACCACCCTTGTTTATATACTCTTTGGGTATCAAAACATGGATGTACCTTCTGGGCACATATTTGACATTATTATAAGTTGAATAATACAAAGGATTTTCATGTACTTGACCATTCCCTTAAAAAAATGATGCATTGTTATACATGTTGTAACTTGGTTTATATGTACTATGTTGTGGCTGATTTTGATAGCTAAAGTAAGGCATATGATTTTGTTTCTTATATGGTGCTATGTATGTGTGTTCATATGCATTTCTATAAGTCTTATAAGAATGTTGCCTATATTTAGGTCTATATGCATTATAATGAGTTTGTTGCATTTCATTATGTCCAGTTACATTTGTATACATATAGACATAATTTCTAGGTTGTCTAGATGCAAAGTTTTGCCTAGTTGCACGTTTATATGTGTGTGCTTTTGTGGATGCATGTTGCATTTTTACCTTGGAATAAGCAGAAGAAGGAGTAGAAGAAGATGTAGCAGGAAAAGTTGATTTTATTTTTGTTGCTTTATAAGGTTGTTTAGCACTTGATGAAATGAACTCAGTGTTTTTATCTACTTTGACATTTTCTTCTTTATATCCTAACCTGGTTTTATCATTTCCATATTTTTGTGACGATATAAGTGTATCTTGCATGTTGGTTCCAGACTTAAATTGTTTTAACATTTTTTCTAAGTCTAGTTTAGATGATTTAAGAGTAGACGCTTCATTTTCATAATCATGCATCTTGGTTTTCAATATATTGTTTTCGGTTCTTAAGGTTTGTTCATTATTTCTAAATAACTCAATTTTAATCTCTAAAGACTCAAGAGTATTAGTAGACTCTTGTTTAAAAGATTCTAATTGATTGGAAACATCCAAGTTGGTTGTCTTTAATTTGTCATTTTTTTCAATTAATTTCTTTTTCCCTTTTGACAGCCTTTTACAATGAGCATGCATTTTCATAAGTTCATTATACATTTCATCAAAAGTCATCTTGTTATCAGAATCAAAATCGGGAGTAAATGTTACCTCTTTCGTAGACTTTGAGTACACTTCTTTATGAGAGATTGATGACATGATGTATGATTTTAGATGAATACCTTGAATCTTTAATCAAGTGAGTACAAATGCTCCAAAACTTCTTGAAGTGTTCAAATGCTCCAAACCTTTGATTTGGGATCAGCAGGCTACTATGAGTTCTTGCTTCTTGGCTTGTCTTATTCGTATGATGTTGAATCTTGCTTCTTTGAGTGGTGCTGGCCTCGCTCTGATACCAATTGTTGGACCGTGCACCTGCAACAAACACCACTAGAGGGGGGGTGAATAGTGGTTAGCGGAAATTACACTACTACCCTTGATTAAAATCCCCTTTGAAAACAGAATCTGAGACCACCTCAGATTCAGAACCCGTTTTTGAAAAATTCAAAAATCCATGCACACGACTCCAAAAATTATGACAATTTCCAGAACTTAACTTCAATATCTTGACAAGACTCTATCCAAAAATTAGACAAAAATAATTTTGGCCCTTCAAACAAATAAAAAGATTAAGATGGTCAATCTTGACAGAATTGGACAGAATGTTGCTGATTTTTGAAAACGTGTTTCTCTTTGAATACTCAACCAAAAAGCTTTGATCTTTATGTCAAATCACTCCTTAAGATGTCTAATTTATGTTTCCAAAAAGCTCTGACCTTAAAAAATTCTGGGTTAAAACATAATTCAAGTTTTCTCAAAACTGGCCATATTGTAGCCAAATTGGAGCAGTTATTTTTTTACGACTGAAAGACTAACTTTCCCTTGCTCAAATAAAGTGATTCTTATTGAAAATGAAAGATAACAGTCTGGAGTATAACTCCACCAAAAATCACAAATTTTGAAAGTGTTTAGCTATTTTTTCAAAACGTAAGAAGTTGCGTGAAAGCTGCAGTAAAAAACGGGCAGAAAACAGAAAAATGTAAAGAAGACAAGAACACCAAAGATTTATCCTGGTTCGGTAAATGTGACCTACTCCAGTCCCAAGGAACACCTTTCCTTGGATTTCACTATGGTATGACCAAATTACAACAAAAACCAAGCTTGATCCTTGGGCTAAACACCAACCATATTCAAGACTTGGATGTACACCTCTGAGCAACTCTTGGTTGAAACACCTTTATCACCTATTGATGTAGCCTTATAGATTTGGCTAATCAATCTTACAAATGAGATACAAGAGGCTTGTAACTCTATATCATATATCACAAGAACACCTTGGCTACAAAGAATGAAACAAGAATGTAGAGAAGAAGATAGCAAGACAATTCAACTTCTGCTTTTCAAGTGTGTTTTTCTTCTTCACATTTGCCTCATATTTATAGTGTGAAATAGCTCTTGAAGATAAGAAGTCTTATGTGTCACCATCTTCATCATCAATGTTTAAGTGTCTTCACATCATTGGTTGACCACATAAACACCTTGTACATTTGGTAAAATGAAACAACATAATTGGTCCAACTTGGAAAACATTTTGGTTGATTTTTACACTAGAATTTGTCTTGAAAATGATGAAGATAATGTAGTAGGATTAAATGGTATAACTTCTCCACTACCCCCTCAACTTCTTGCCATGAGAATAGGCATGTGAGAGCTGAAAAATTCAAGCAAAAATCAGCTCCATCTTAACCAATATAGCCGTTGGTTTTGAATTTGGAATTTCCAAGTTGGCAATTTTGTCAACTAGCTTCTTTTTGGTTGGTCCACTTGTTACCAAGTCATAAAATGAGTACATCATCATATCCACCTGAATATACACGTTTGTGAGGCTGTATATATGTATATCAACTCAGATTTTTGAATAGAAATCAACAAATAATAGTTGACAAGATTATGTCTACATATAACACCAAAATTTCTACTTTTTCTCCTTGTATGTTGTGATCCATTTCACACCTTTGACACCTTTAAATTCTCTTAAAATGATAATTAATATCCTACAATAACATATAGAAGAATTTATTCAAGAAAAAAAATAGAATATGACATCACAACTCGTTACATATCCCGCTACTGTCGATAATATCATCAATTGAGAGAAATAATATAAAACTACAAAATAATCTTCAAGATAATTATAAATCAACTCCAGAATGAAGATAATAATATACTCATGATATTCATTGAGTGAAATGGTCAAAATTGCCCTCAGTGGTAAAATGACCAAAAGCCCCTGGTGAGAGAAAACTCTAGAAATGACCCTGATGGTCAGAAATAGATATAATAACACCTTTGTGATGATAAATATGATGAAAATAAGTCTTTGAAATATTTTCACCATGTCACGTTCCTATAAAACTCAAAATACAAATTTTTTCCTTTTTGGTAAGTTGTAGAAACTTCCAAGACACATTAGTCAAAAGACATTTATAATTATTAGAAGCACATAATATCAACATAATGAACATATATAAATCATGTACAAATGAAAAAAATCACTTTATCACATTTTAGAAAAATATTTCTAAAATCCTTAGACATCGATCGATCGAAGTGCCTCTGCATCAGAGATTGATGTCTCACAGTGAGTTTTGTTTTTGATTCTGTGAGACGGGATCGATCCATGTGAGGAGCTGATATACGTCATCGATCCACGTGAGGGGCTAACATACGTTGATCGATCCACGTGAGAGATCGACGTCTCACAGTAAGTTTTTGGTTCTATTCTGTCCAACATCGATCAGTCCATGTTAGGGGAAGATGTACATTGATCGATCCATGAGTCTCTGCCCGAGAGATCGACGTCATTTTTCTTCACTTTTTCAACTTTTAATCATTTATAACACCATATGTGATATTTTTAAGTATTCACCACTTAAAATCATTACCTTGAAAATTATGCAAACATATTTCTCAACAACTAACACATAGTAGTGTCCACCTTGACTTTTTATCCTACTTAGACCAAATAAGTCTATGTGAAGTAATTCTAGTACATGACTAGTACTCACTTTATGTTTTGGTTTTAAAGTTTCTTTTACATGTTTTCCTTTTATACATGTTTCATATAGTTGAAAATTATCTAAGTCTAACTTAGGCATACCTCTAATTAGATTCTTCTTAGATAATTTTTCTATGGTTGAAATCCCTATATGGCGTAATCGCCTATGCCATAAATTTACATCTAAGTCATGTGATACTAAACATTTAATTAGCATCTAACATGTTATTTAGAGATAGTGTGTAAATGTTACCATCCCTATTTTCTTTTAATACAATTTCTCCCTTTTCGTTTGTTATATCACAAGAAGTAGGGATAAATGAAACATGATAACCATAATCTATAAGTTGCGAAATACTAAGTAAATTATACGATAGATTACTTACTAACATTCCGTATTTGAAATGTGTTACGATCCCGAATTTTCCCTTTTCCAACAACCTTGCCTTGGTTGTTGTCACCGAAAGTCACCTTTTCTCCATTCTTGATATGTTCCAGCTCGGTAAATAGTTTGGGTTGCATGTCCTGTGTCTTGAACACCCACTATCTAAAAACCACTTGGATTTTAGATTCTTTGGCTTTGTCTCCTTTTTGCCTTCTTTATAATTTACCTACAAGGAAGACAAAGTTTTAGGTATCCTTTATTTGGGTCCTTGAGTGTTAGAGGAACCATCCTTGTTTATATACCCTTTGGGTATCCAAACTTGGATGTACCTTCTAGGCTTATAGTTGGCATTTTTAGCATTATAAGAATAAAGAGGAGTTTACATGTATTTGTCCATTCCAACTAAATGAAGGTATATGCATACAAGTGCTATATTTTGGTCTAAAGTTATTATAAAGCTACCGATTTGGATAGCTAAAGTGAGGCATATAACTTTGTCTCTTAAATGATACTTTATAAGTATAATCAGATGCATTCCTATAATTCTTATAAGAAAATTGCCTATATTTCGGTTTATATGCATCAAAATGAGTTGGATGCATTTTATTTTGCCTAGACACATTTGTATACATATATGCACAATTTCTAAGTTGTGGGTGCATGTTGTATTTTTTTTACTTTAGGATTTGAAGAAGAAGTAGGCAAAGTTGAATTTAATTTAGTTGACTTATAAGGTTGTTTAGTACTTGATGAAACAAACTTAGTATTTTTATCTACTTTGACATTTTCTTCTTTATATCATAACCCTGTTTTATTGTTTCCATATTTTTGTGATGATATGAGTGTGTCGAACATCCTAGTTCCCGGCTTAAATTGTTCTAACATTTTTTCTAAGTCTAGTTTAAAAGATTTAAGTTGCGCTATCTCATTTTCACAACTATCTACTTTAGCTTTTAACATGCTATTTTTGGTTTTCAATGTTTATTCATTTTTTCCTATGTGACTCAATTTTAATTTTAAGAGAAGCAAGAGTATTAGTAGACCCTTTTTCAAAAGATTCTACCTAATCGAAAATTCCATGTTGGACGTCTTCAACTTGTCGTTTTCTTTAGTTAGTTTCTTTTTCTCTTTAGACAGCTTTTTACAGTGAGCATGTATCTTTAGAAATTCTTCATACATTTCATCGAAACACATTTCATTATCAGAATCTATGTCAGAAGAAGAGATTATCTCATTAGATACAAAGCACACTCGAGCTTCTTCAATTTTTGACTGCTCGGATTCTGAGTCGGAGGAATCGCTCCACGTGCTAGCCTTCAATGTCCTTTTTCCTTTCTTTGCCTTGGGCTCTTTTGGCTTGGATCTTTTACCTCCTTAGCTTGTTTTTTATTATTATTATTATTATTATTATTATTATTATTATTATTATTATTATTATTTGTCGGACAATCATAAGAAATGTGTCCTTTTGACCGCACTAATAACATTTTAATTCTTTGTTATACTATTTGTCACTATTTTTTTTGAATTATTTTTCCTAAGCTGAGAAGAGGAAGAAGATGACTGTCGCCTATTACTATTTGGCCGTTTGAAAAATTTCCTAAGTTTTCTAGCTACTAAGATTAAATCATCATCGAATTCAATATCGTTATTAATTTCATTATTTTTTATATGTGACTGAGTTGATTTTAAAGCAATAGACTTACCAGATGATTTAGGTGACTTGGACTTTCGTTGGTTCAGTACCTCATATACTCTAAGTGAACCAATTAATTCATCCATTTTAGTGATTAACTTTGTCTCCTCAATTGTTGTCACCTTGGATCCTATTCAGCAGGAAGACTTCGTAGCACTTTTTGAACTTTCTCGTTGTTGGTAAAGGATTTACCTAAAGCTTCTAGCTCACCCTTGTGAGAAACTATGGCCATTGTATAGTTTAACTTTGATTTGGGATGTGCAGACTACAATGATTTCTTGTGTCTTAGCATTGTCTTCTTAGAACGGTGTTGGTGTTGCTTCTTAGAGTGGTGTTGGCCTCGCTCTGATACCAATTGTTGGACTGTAACATCTGCAGTAAACACCACTAGAGGGAGGTGAATAGTGGTTAGCGGAAATTACACTAATACCCTTGAAATAAAATCCCCTTTGAAAATAGAATATGAGAGCTACTCAGATTCAGTAACCATTTTTAAAAAATTCAAAAGTTAGTGTACACAACTCCAAAACTTTTGAAACTTATCAGAAATTAATTACAATGTCTTGACTAGACTCTGTCCAAAACTGAGATAAAAATAAGATCTTTTGGCCCTTCAAACAAATAAAAAGATTCAGATGGTCAATCTAGACAGAATTGGACAGAATAGTGCTGAAATTTTCAAACATGATTCTCTTTAATTACTCAACAAAAAAGGTTGAGCTTTATGTCAAAATACTCCATAAGATGTCTAGTTCAAGTTTTTAAAGGCCATGACCTGAAACTATGGTTGATTAAATCAGAATGCAAGTTTCCTTGAGACTAATCAGATTACAGCCAGAATGGAGCAGTTATATTTCAAAGGCTGAAAGACTAACTTTTCTTTGCTCAAATCAAATGATTCTTGATTAAAATGAAAGCTAACACTCTGAAGTATAACTCCACCAAAAATAACAAATTTTGAAAATGTTTTCCTATTTTTCAAGACATGTGAAGTTGGATGAAAACTGTAGTGAAAACGGCCAGAAAACATTAAAGAAAGGAAGAAGACAGGAACACCGAGGATTTATCCTGGTTCAGTCAATATGACATACTCCATTCCCAAGGAACACCTTTCCTTAGATTTTACTATGAAATGAACACCAATATAACAAGAACCAAGCTTGATCATTGGGTTATACACCAACCCTATTCAAGACTTGGATGATCACCTCTATGCAACTTTGGTTGCAACACCTCTAACACCTACTGTGTAGCCTTATAGAACTGGCTAATGAATCTTAGTAATTATGACTCAAAAGGCGTGTATTTATACAAAAAATATCACAAGAACACCTTGGCTACACAAAGAATGAATCAAGAAAGAAGAGAAGAGAATAGCAAGACAATGAGCTTCAGCTTTTGCTTTCAAGTGTGTCTTCTCTTCTTCACCTTGACTTCTATTTATAGTGTGAATTGATCCTTGAAGATAAGAACTCCAATCTGTCAATGCCTTCATCATCAATGCTTAAGTGTCTTCACACCACTAGTTGGCCATATAAACACTTTGTACACTTGGCAACATAAAGAAGGATGATTGGTCCACCTTGGAACTTCATGTTGGCCGAAATTTTGTCTTCAAAAATGACATCAAAATTGTGAAGATAATACCCAAGGATAAGATGGAATATTCCCTTACCTTCTTGGAAAGATAATAGGACATGTGAATGGCTGAAAATTTTGAACAATTCAGCCCCATTTTCAGCTCCTAGCCGTTGCCTTCAAATTTGAAATTTTGCCAACTAGCTTGTATTTGGTTTGTCCACTTGTAACCAAGTCATAAAAAGGATAAAAAAATTTGCAACCTGTTATGAGGGCGTTTTTTAGGCTGTATATAAGAGTACAAACTCAGATTTTTGAAGAGAAATCAATAAATAAAAGTTGACAAGATTAAGTCAACATACAATCCAAAATTCCCACACTTTTACTCCTTGTATGTTGTGATAAATTTTGCACCATTAACACCCTAATCTCTGAAAAAATATGAGTAAGAGCCTACAATAATATATGAATAGAAGTCTTCAAGAAGAAATAGAATATGACATCGAATATCGTCACATATCCTGTTACCATCAATAATATCACCAAATAAGAACATAGAATAGAAAATCATGATACAATCTTCAAGAACATCATAAATAAGCTCCATAATCTAGATAATATGACACTCAAGAGATGTCCTTGAGTAAAATGACCAAACTGCCCTTGAGGGGTAAAATGACCAAAATACCCCTGGTGATAGAAAACTTAGAAAATGACCTTGATGGTCAGAAAGAGATATAATAACACCTTCATAGAGATGAATAAGAAATAAACGTGTCCTTGCATCATTTTCACCATGTGAAGTACCTAAAAAACTCAAAATACCACTTTTGTCCTTTTATGTAAGTTGTAGAAACTTCTAATGCATATTAGTCACAAGACATTATTATATTCATCAAAAACACGTAATAACAACATGATAAACATATATGAAGCATCTACAAATGAAAGAAATCATTTTATAACATTTTAGAAAAAAATTTATAAAAACCCTAAACATCGATTGATCGAAGTGTCTCTACTTGAGAGATCGATGTCCCACAATGAGGTCCAGATTTTTTCTCTGACCTACATCGATCGACCGATGTGTACAAAGATCGATCGAGTGTCTTAGGTTTAGAGATCGATGTCTCACAATAAGGTTTGATATTTTCTCTGCCTTACTTCGATCGATCGATGTAGATATCGATATATACATCGATCAATTGATGTGTCCTACCTGAGAGATCGATATCATTTTTTTTTACTTATTTCATATATTTCAACTCTTTATCATTTGTAACATCTTATGTGTTATTTTTATGACATGTAACGCTTAAAATCATAATTTTGAAAATTATCTAAACATATTTCTCAATATAGGCTACTTGTTCTTCAATACGAACATGTTCTACAACGATATCGCCATTATTCACATGGTCACGAAGGAAATGGCATCTTACGTCTATGTGCTATGCCTTAGAATGTAAGACAACATTCTTAGATAAGTTGATACCGCCCATACTATCACAATAAATAGGAATTTGATTTACATATATACCAAAATCTGAAATTTGTTGTTTTAACCATAGTAATTGTGTAGCGCACCGCCCGAAACTAAGGTTTTGGCTTAGTGCATCTGCCGTACTCTGCTACGAGAAGTACTAGGCATCGATACTATACATGTGCATGTCGACATCAATAATGAATAAGTAGAAGCAACATAAACATGAACAAAATACAATCAACTTGCATCACTATACATTATACTTCGGTACAAATCGTCCGATGCTATACACTGAATTACTCGGAATACATCATGATCTCATAAATAAAATCTTCTATATAATCTGTCAGTCACTTCCTTTCTATTAATGATCTATCTGGCCTGCCCGCAACAAGCCGGTATAATGGTACCTACTATCTGTAAAGTGATAAGGCAAGTATGAGCGATAAAACAACATAATCGCCCAGCAAGTAGTCCTACTAGATACAACATGTGGATCATGCATGGGGAGACGGGGGTACAAAATAAGAATAACATAATAATGAACATAATAAAGTGCGTCTCCGTTACAGTTAAATGAGACATGATACAAGTGTAGAACAGAACATAAAAGTTTACATCATATCATAAAAGTCTTAACTTTCTACCTTAGTCCATCCGTACATACATGTCCATACTTACATTCTAATCCACATCATACAAAGGTCATATCTTGTAGCCATTACATCATCATACACAGTTTTCCTAAATCAACTTAAGGACGTAATAAACTTACAGATATTCTAACCATAACCTAAGGTAATATGGTCATAACATGATGCATAAAACATGACTTTTCATAACATATCATGACTTTCTTCCGTAATATACCTAACTTGACGTTTCATAAATCATAACATGACTTTGCATTTCATAATCTGAAAACATAACATTTCATGATGGCCATAGCACTTTCCTAGGAATAATAACGCATGATGAACCGATTGATTCTCCATATAGTACATGTATGACATAAAACATTTTAAACATATGTACATGTGCTAATGGTGACGTGCTATAACAGACATCCCGTGTCCCAGACCCGGTGTTACACTTGGCCATAAACAAAATCATAGGCCCTTGACATCTACCACCCCGGTACCGATGTCACATTGGCGAAACATAACATAATCAGAATCATGACATAACATAACATATCTTGTGTTGATGGAATCAATCGTCTCACATTTCTTATTCGCATGCATATGACTTTTAAAACATGTAATGCGATAAAAATAACTTTTCAAACTTTTTATTTCGTGCAATATGAAACTCTTCGTATAAGGGTATTTCGGTCATACTACAACATATCATCAACATCACTTACTTATTTACCTTCTACATATCATTGTCCACCAATCATACTTTCTTAATCATCTAATCTACGCATGTATTTCATAATTCATAACTAAGGTGCTTAGTTCATATAATTCCTAATTACTTAAACATATCATCTAGGAGTTTCATAATTTGTATCATAATTTACATCTTATCATCTATTACATATATGAATATGCATAACATGAATTAAGATCATTTATGTCATAAAATCTTGGTGTGTGTGTATATGTATTTATGTATGTACATATGTATTCTTCCATAAAATATACATATGGGTGTTCATTTTACCTAATAAAGTTATGTTCCTCATAGAAAGGCCTTTATGGCCGTTTATTACATATATTTATACTTGGAAATATATTTTCATACTTATTACATATAGTACATAATTTAGTCATATTTCATATCTTAGGTACATAATACATCTAAATATACTTAACATGTGATAAAACCCTTTATCTCTAAAAATATAATCGTATAATCGTATATGTATAATTGTATAATAAAATATATATACTTGATCATATTTCATATATGTGTAAATAAAATATACAAAGTCATTCTTTTTCATATGTTAACACATCCATTACATATATACATATGCATAAAATATAATAACGTCACTTTATCCTAAAAGTTCTAATGGCCGAACATGTATCAATTTATATATACAATAACAGAAATCATACCCAGTATATCCCAACGATAAGCAACCGCTATCGCTAGGGTCTGGAGGGTGAGAGGCATGCAAAAAATACCTCCATCCCAAGGGATAGAGGGTTTGCTTCTAGTGAGACCCCCGGCTCTATATGTACCTGCATAGATGGCACAATAATAGGAATATGTACTAGTGAAGAGATTTTATTCAACATGAACAGAAGTCTTCCGATATTAAAATAGCCATAACAGTGGATATATCATTTATAATCCAAAAAGCCTTATGGCCGAATTGGTGCAAGGATATTTACAATATATACATGTCACATAAACATATATTTGCACATTATTATGGTGAAAACTTGAACCTACAACATGGATGATCCAACCTTGGTACAAACATACATACTTAGTCTTTGTAAAACCATATAGTATTTAAGAAGAATTCTTGCCTTTACCACTTTTTTTCACTTTAAAGTGATGTTATTCACTTGCTTTTTGAAGAAAATCTTCTCCCTTGTACCTTATACAAGTCACGGTTTGAACACCCAAAAATAGAGAGTTAGTGTACAACTTTATGAAAATAGAAAAATGGAAGAAGAATAGTTGAACTTAGATGATCTTCTTACATTGCTACCTCTTGGTTTTTCATCCTTAAAATTCGGCCATTCTCACTTGATGTTAGAGGTGTATGATTTCTTGTCTTAAAGTAATAGTGTGAGGTGAAGAATGGACATGTTCACCTTTGTTCTTCCTTGAAGGGATTTTCGGCCAAAAAATAGAGAAGAAGGAGTTGAAGAACTTGCTTATTTTGGAGAGGAAATAGATGATGTTTGAAGGATTTGTGACTTATGTTGGAGTGTGTAATGGAAGAGAAGAAACTTCTCCCTTGCCCCTTGCTTAATATTTTCGGCCATGAAGTGGAAGAGGGACTTGGATGATTTGTTGGAAAATGTTGGAGCATGAGATGGAGAAAGAGAAATCATCTCCTTTGTTTTTCTTTGAATATTTCGGCCATGAGAGGTGAGGAAGAGATGTTTGAAGGTTTGGATCTCTTGGAAGAGAGAGAGAATTGCTTGAGGAAAAATGGGAGTGTAAGAAATATTGGAGTGTGTAATGGAAGATGAGAGGAAAATATTTTCTCCATTTGTTGGTTTTTGGCTGGGATGGGGGAGGGGGAAAATGGAGTTGTTGGTGAAATGGATGAAAGAGAGAAGAAAACATGGATGAAATGTAAGAGTTGAAAGTGGGGAGAGAATAAAACAATTCAGTTTTGCCCCTTGGTAAATCTCGGCTGGAGTGAGGAAATGGGGAAGAGGGTACCGTTGAAAGTGAGAGGGAGGGGAAAAAAGAAGAAAAATTTGATAGATTTTGGTTGTATTAGGTGTAAAGTATGATGTGAGATGTGATGGTGGAAGAACAGGTGTAAGAAAAGAAAAAGAAGATAGTGACCCTTGAATAGGAGGGGGCTGGCCTAAAGGTGTAAAAGAGGAGAGTGTGGTTCTGTTTTATTTTCCATGTAGGATAAAGTGGAAGAAAATGTGATAATTGGGGTAAAAGTGTATAGAGTTTTTTTTGTGTAGTAGAAAACAAATGGAAGAAAAATTTTCTTCCACTTGCAAGGGAGAGGCGTCCATGTGGGGGTTTTGGTGGTTAGAATAGGACAAAATGTCATCATTTGGTTTCTACACAATTTTATCCGCTTGGTATTTTGTTGGGGTATTTTTATTAGGTCTACCGACTTAGATTGTTACTGACTAAATTTATTTAAATCCTATTGTATGTTCGAACGTTCTTTATCTAATCCTGTCGAGTCTTACAACATTCGTTAACTTATATTTTGGTTATTTCTCAAGCTTTCTATGTAGCGCCTCGCCCGAAACCAGGGTTCCGGCTCAGTGCACCTGCCATACTCTACTCCCTAGAGTACAAGGCGTCGATACTATACATGTGCATGTCGACATGAATAATTAATCGATAAGCAGAAGCAACTTAAAATAAGCTCACGACATGCATAATAATAATTTAAAACCGTTCAAATCAACACAAACCACAGATACAGCTTCTCACGATAATCTTATTACATCATAATGAAATAAAGCTCACACCACAGGTACATAGTCTTCAACCTACATCTCCGCTCACGGATACTCTATCTGGGGTTCCTCCTCAATGAACACGGCATCAGGGTCCCTGTTCTCTGAAATGTTAAGAGGCAAGTATGAGCGATAGCCACCATCTTTTAATCGCTCAACAAGTATTCTTTATAGATACTTCATGTGGATCATACATGGAGAGACAAGTAGTAATAAAGTAACAATATACATAATTACATCTCTATTTACAAATGACAGCGTTATATATAAGGATAAAACAGAACATAAGATTTTGTATCATACCTTATGGGTCGTATCATTCTTCCTCAGCATATCCTTAACCTACCTTCCATGCTTGAACACTAATCCATCTTATAATAAGGTCGTAACTTACAACCATCACTTGTACGTACATAACTTCCTTAGTCATCTTAAGGCATCATGATTGTACAAATATACTAATCACCACCTAAGGGACATGATCATGACATGATGCATAAAACGTGACTTTTCATAAAATGGCTTTTCGTAAACATGACTTTTCATAAACATGACATTTCATAACTTGACATGATTTTCATAACTTGCGTAAAATGACATATTCATAACTTGCATAACATGACATTTTCATAACATGAAGACATAACATTTTCATCATTGGCTATAGCACTTTTCATAAGAATAATAACGCACGACATACCGAATGATTCCCCATATAGTACATGTGCGACATAACATCATGAATCATATGCACATGTGCTAACGGTGACGCATTATGTCTGAGATCCCGTGTCCCAGACCCGGTGTTACACTCAGCCATAACGTAAACATGGGCCCCTGACACTTACCACTCCGGTCCCAATGTCAGGACAGCGCTTCAACATAACATAACATAATCATGATCATGGACATAACATGGGTCATTGGAATCATCCGTCTCGTGTTTATTATTCCTATGCATATGAACTTTAAAACATGGGATTCAAAAACATAACTTTTCAAACTTTGATTTCATGCAACATGAGACTCGGTTATATGAAGGTACTTTGGTCATTCTACATTTTGTAATATCATCACTTACTTAATTTCCTTCTACGTATCACAACTTAAAGAAAATACCATTTTCACCTTCAAATAAATACCATTCGGCTATCACACTAAAACAGCCCCCTTTTTCCATTATCATCACACAATCATTTGGTAACTTCTATTCCACACTTACATTTCATAATTCATAACTTAAATGCCTACAGCATGAATAATTACTTTACATTTCATCTAAGATTTCATAACTTACATTTTATCATAACCTATCTATGTTAGCATATATAACATGTAACATATCATGTACATACATTGTAAAAGTTAATAGTCTTATATTTACACATACATAAATATGGCCTATTTATGTTTCATACTTTTCATAACTTAATACATAATTTACATACTTAACTTACTTTCATAACTTAACAGATTCATCATATATACATATATATACTTCTATAAAAATATAATGAAATCATTTTTGTCGCTAAGGCCTATTGGCCGAATATATATACATGGTATATACATATATAAATCATTTTATGATACATTGTATAATATTCAAAACTTATTCATTTTCATATCTTAACATATTCATCATATATACATATATATACTTGTATAAAAATATAATGAAATCATTTTTGTCACTAAGGCCTAATGGCCGAATATATATATATATATATACATGGTATATATATAAATTATTTTATGATATATTGTATAATATCCAAAACTTATTCATTTTCATATCTTAACATATTCATCATATATACATATATATACTTCTATAAAAATATAATGAAATCATTTTTGTCGCTAAGGCCTATTGGCCGAATATATATACATGGTATATACATATATAAATCATTTTATGATACATTGTATAATATTCAAAACTTATTCATTTTTATATCTTATCATATATATTATACATATATGTATACAAAAATATGTAACAACATATTTTAACCTTAAATGGTCTTAAAGCCAAATTTTATATATTGTATATACATATATATAATTTCTGTATATACATATTTATATATACGTATATCTAAAAATATTGAGATATATGTATATATGTGGGTATAAACCGTATATATATCTATGTCCATATATATATATAACTATACATCTATACATACATTTATATCACAACCGCATATATATATATATTTATCTACTTTTATACCAAACAGTATATTTATTTATATGCATCTACACCTCTATTCCTACATATATATATATATACACATATATATGGAGATCCGTATATACATACATGTAGATCCATACACTTATACCTATATATATATATATATATATCAACATACATATTTTTATAATATGTATAGGCATGAGTGTATATATATAATGTCTATACATGTATATAGTGTACGTGTGTATGTATATATAATGTATATATGTATATGCTTATTACTCAAACATAGATCTATAATTTCTTGAGACGAAATCTTGAACATACAACATGATGATCCAACTTTGATATGAACATAAATACTTAGTATTTGTAAAACCATGAAGGATCTAGGAAGAGTACTTGCCTTGGTTCACTTTTCTTACACTTAGATGATGGTTCCTTCACTTGGTTTGGAAGAGAGTTCTTCTTCCTTCCTTCCTAGTATACACGGTTTTTGGGGGTTAAAAAGGAGGGTTAGTGAGCAACTTATGAAACTAATTATATGGAAGAATCAAACTTAAACTTTATAAAGTTCTTACCTTGATTTCCTTTGATTCTAGATGTTACAACCTTCTTGAATCTTTCTTAGTTGATGGAGTGTTTATGGTACTTGATTTGAGTGATGTTGGTGTGAAGAAAGGAGAAGAAAATATTCTCCTTGTTGAAGGCAAAACTTTCGGCCAAGAGGGAGGGAGAAGGGGGTGTTGGAGTGTTCTTGAGTTTTTCTTGGATTTAGGATGAAATTAGTTGATTTGAAGATGTATTATTTGAGGAGTTGAAGAAGAAATAAAAATTTCTTTTTTATTAAGGTGGGGGGCAGCCAAGTATGGGAGGGATGGGGTGAAAGAAAACCTTTAGACAAGTA
>AP025069.1:27326269-27473172 GCA_036186865.1 Eustoma russellianum | reverse complement strand
AATTAAATTTGAATTTCTATTGTGTAGATTCAAACGTTTATGATATAATTGCTAATGGATCGTACACCTACGAGATTACGTATATGGTATTGTAGGTTGTTACGACATGACGAATTTTCTGGGCTGTAACATTCTCCCCCCCCTATAGAAAGTTTCGTCCTCGAAACTTACGTACCTCATACGAAAAGTTGTGGATATTGCTTCTGCATTTGCTGTTCCGGCTCCCAAGTCGCTTCTCGTTCAGTATGATTACTCCACTGTACTTTCACAAATGGAATTATCCATCTCCTCAACACTTGCTCCTTACGGTCCACAATCCGTATGGGAACTTCTTCATATGTAACGTCATCTTTAATAGTCACGGGTTGCTGCTCCAGTATATGATCCGGATCGTGTACATATCGCCGTAACTGGGATACGTGAAACACATTATTTACCTGAGATAATGTAGGAGGTAAGGCCAACCGGTATGCAACAGTTCCAACTTTCTCTAGTATCTCATAAGGGCCAATAAATCTAGGGCTCAGTTTCCCTTTAATCCCAAATCTACTCACGCCTTTGGTCGGTGAAACTCGCAAGTATACTTTCTCGCCTACTTCAAACTCAATCGGTCGTCTCTTTGTATCTGCCCAGCTTTTGCTTCGATCTTGAGCAGCCTTCAATCTTTCACGTATTATTTTAATCTTCCCCAATGTCTGTTCTACCAGTTCTGGGCCCATAATGGCTCTCTTGCCAACCTCATCCCAGTACAACGGAGATCGACAATTTCTTCCATATAATGCTTCAACTGGTGCCATACCTATAGAACTGTGATAGCTGTTATTGTAAGAGAATTCAATCAACTTTACTGATTTGTCCCAGCTACCTTTGAAATCCAAAGTGCAAGCGCGTAGCATATCTTCCAACGGCTGTATGGTACGTTCAGACTGTCCATCGGTCTGCGGGTGAAATGTTGTACTCATCCGAAGTTCGGTACCCATGGCATTCTGATAAGCTCTCCAGAATCGCGATGTAAAACGGGGATCTCTATCGCACACAATGCTGACAGGTGTTCCATGCAGGCTGATATCTCATTCATATACATGCTGACCAGCTTTTCTATGGATGTCTGGATTGACATGGATAAGAAATGTGCCGATTTAGTGAGACGATCCACGATTACCCAAATCGTATCATTACCATTGCGAGTCTTAGGAAGTCCGGTAATGAAGTCCATCGTAATATGCTCCCATTTCCACTCCGGAATCTCTAATGGCTGTAATAGTCCTGCCGGCCTCTGATGTTCGGCTTTAACTTGTTGACAAGTATGACATCTCTCCACAAACTTCGCAATGTGTTGCTTCATGCCGTTCCACCAATAATTTCTTTTAAGGTCCTGGTACATCTTTGTTGCTCCCGGATGTATGGATAATCGCGAGTTGTGAGCTTCCGTCATGATCTCTCTTTTAACTCCATCAATGTTTGGCACACACAATCTCTCTTTGAACCAAAGACTGCCATCATTATGCAACTGAAAGTCCTTTACCGGTCGTTCTTCAAACTGCTTAACAATGGTCATTAACTTAGAATCATTCTTTTGCGCCTCTTTAATCCTACCAATTAAAGTAGGAGTGATCATCAATTTAGCCAGAATATTTGCAGTCAAGTCAACCACATCCAATCCAAACTCGGCTACCTCTCTCTCTAGAGGCGTCTGCCTAGCATGACTTGACTTCCTACTCAATGCATCTGCTACCTTATTTGCCTTACCCGGATGATAATGGATAGCAAGACCATAGTCTTTCATCAACTCCAACCATCTTCGCTGCCTCATGTTTAGTTCCTTTTGGGTGAAAAGATATTTTAAACTCTTGTGATCCGTGTAGATTTCGCATTTCTCTCCATATAAATAATGTCTCCATATCTTAAGTGCAAATACAACTGCCACCAATTCCAGATCATGGGTGGGATAATTCTGTTCATAGGGTTTCAACTGTCTTGATGCATAGGCAATTACTCGTTCTTTCTGCATTAATACACAACCTAGTCCATTCTTCGAAGCGTCGCTATATACTACGAATTCCTCTCCTGAGATTGGTTGTGCTAATACCGGTGCCGATGTCAATTTCTTCTTAAGTTTGGTGAAACTCTGTTCACAATTAGAAGTCCAATCATATTGCGTCTTTTTCTGCATCAATCGAGTTAATGGGACTGCAATCCGTGAGAATCCCTCAACAAACTTCTGATAATAGCCTGCAAGTCCTAAGAAACTCCTGACCTCAGTCACATTTGTCGGCCTCGGCCATTCCGTAATAGCCTCAATCTTTTCGGGTCTACTGAGATACCCTCCTTAGACACAACATGACCCAAAAATGCAACACTATGGAGCCAAAATTCGCACTTACTGAATTTAGCATATAGCTGCTTCTTTCTTAATACATTCAGTGTTATTCTTAGATGCTTTGCATGGGTCTCTTCATCTGGTGAGTATATCAAAATATCGTCAATAAATACCACCACGAACTTATCCAACTGATCCCGAAATACTGTGTTCATCAAATCCATGAATGTTGCGGGTGCGTTGGTCAGTCCAAATGGCATCACTAAGAACTCATAATGTCCATATCTTGTACGAAAAGCAGTCTTAGCGATGTCTTCCGACTTGATTTTCAACTGATGGTAGCCAGAGCGAAGGTCAATCTTGCTGAACACTTTAGCACCCCTTAATTGATCGAACAAATCGTCGATTCGAGGCAGTGGATATCTATTTTTGATAGTGATCTTATTCAGCTCTCGATAATCGATGCAGAGTCGCATGCTGCCATCCTTCTTCTTAACGAACAACACTGGAGCTCCCCATGGTGATACACTTGGCCGTATGAACTTCTTATCTATCAATTCTTGCAACTGTGATTTCAATTCCTTTAATTCGGCTGGGGCCATTCTATACGGTGCCTTCGAGATTGGTTCAGCTCCTGGAACGTTATTAATCTCAAATTCAATCTCCCTGTCCGGAGGCAAGCCTGGTAGGTCATCTGGAAATACATCTGTGAATTCCTTGACTACTGGAATACTGTCAATCGATGGGGTCTCGGAGTCCTTGCCAAGAGCATACACAAGGAATCCTCCTCTACCCTTCTTCAGTGATCAAAACGCTTTCGCTGCTGTCAGATAAATATTCTGTGGTATCTTTTTGATCTTGGAGTTCCCTTGATAAATCACTTCTTCTCGCATTGGATCCTTAATCATCACACGCTTAGCACGACAATCAATGTAGGCATGGTGTTTGAACAACCAATCCATGCCTAGAATAATGTCGAAGTCCCCAATCTGTATGGGAATTAGGGTAACTTCGAACTTCTATCCTCCCATTTCTATCTCGCAATTCTTATATATATGATGTGAAATGATCACCTGATCACCAGCTGCTTGAATGCGATAAGGTGTATCCAGCCAAGTCGGACAACTACCAAGGTTCTTAACAAACCTTTTCGATACAAAAGAATGGCTTGCACCACTATCAAATAATACGTTGGCAGGCATGTTGTTTGTTAATATAACACCTGAAGCAATTCATATTTCAAATATGCAATTCCTAAGCAAGCAGATAATATCATAAACTTTCCACAAGGAAATATACCTGTCACCACGTCTGGGGCTTCCAGAACCTCCTCATCGGTCATCACATGTACCCTGGCATTGGCCCTTGGGCCATCTCTCTGCTGAGGTGCGGCCCTCTGGGGTCCCTTCCTGGGCTCAGGACAATCTTTGATCATGTGTCCAATCTTTCCACAATTGAAACATGTTCCAGTATTCAATAAACAGTCTCCCCTATGCTGTCGCTGACAAGTGGCACACTTAGGTATCGCAGCTGCCTGTGGGGGAGGTTGTGGCTTCGGTGGCTGAAAATTCGGTTGATGGCACGTCCACCATCTCTTTTAGCAGTCTTAGTCCATTTACTGGGTTGGCTATCTCCAAACTCTTGGGGCCTTTTGCCCCGGATGTCAGAATCACGCCTGATGATGTCCCTTTCTACTCGACAACAGGCATCCAGCAAATCACCAAAATCCTTCGGGTTGGCATTCACAATCCAGGTGCGAATGCGTGGGTTCAGTCCTCTTTCAAACTTAATCATTTTCAGTTGTTCATCCCCTATAATTTCTGGAACATATCTTCCTAATGCAGTAAATCGGTCGGCATAGTCCGCCACTGTCATACCTGACGTCTGCACTAGAGACTCAAACATCCCTATTTTCTGTAAGGTAACTGATGGTGGAATATAGAATTTGCGAAACTCTCTCAGGAATCGCTCCCAAGTAGCTGGAGCTGGCAAATGCTGCAAATTAGTGGTCCACCATTCATCGGCCTCACCAGTCAGAAAAGGCTTGATAACCTGGGCTTTTATCTCCTCTGGTATTTGAATCAGCTCAAAATTATTATGTACTTCTTTTAGCCATTTCTCGGCTATGTCAGGGTCAGATCCACCTTCAAAGTTAGGAATGCGGGCCTTCTTCATTTTTCCGTAAAAGAAACGAGTACCATGCTGTGGTTGAGGTGGTGGCGGTGGCGGTGGAGGTGTCGCATGATTTTGGTGGCCGTTGTTACCTACCGCCTGTCCTATCTGTACCAGAGCTTGCAGAACAGCCTGCTGAAAATCTCCCTGACCCTACTGCTATGGGGGTGGAGGCACCTGCTCAGTGTAAAGTGGAACTGATCCTGTCTGCAGGGGTATCTGTGGTGGTGGAGGAGGGGGTAACTATGCAGGTCTGTCAGCGCGCGGTCTACCTCTAGGTCGTTGAGACATCCTATTGAAGGCAGTATCATTAATAATAAAAAGAAATCAATTTGTCTTCCTGACTAGTTCAGAATTTGTAAAATTTAGAAATATATATATATATATATATATATATATATTTTATTTTATTGGGGGCTTAATAATCCAGGCAAAACTTTTAAATGTTATCTAGCTATCCCTAAACATTCTAAGGATTCTACTCTATGGATATCACTCTTGGTCTAAGATCATAACTTAAGTTCTAGGATCATCACTTAGGTTCTAAGTGCTTACTTTACTGTTCCCGCCATGGATCTAGAGCCTTCGCTCTGATACCAACTGTAGTGCCCCGCTCGAAACCAGGGTTCCGGCTCATTGCACCCGCCATACTCTACTCCCTAGAGTACAAGGCGTCGATACTATAGATGTGCATGTCAACATGAATAATGAATCGATAAGCGGAAGCAACTTAAAATAAGCTCACGACATGCATAATAATAATACAAACTGTTCAAATCCACACAAACCACAAATACAGCTTCTCACGATAATCTTATTACATCACAATGAAATAAAGTTCACACCACAGGTACATAGTCTTCAACCTACATCTCCGCTCACGGATACTCTATCTGGGGTTCCTCCTCAATGAACACGGCATCAGGGTCCCTGTTCTCTGAAATGTTAAGAGGCAAGTATGAGCGATAGCCACCATCTTTTAATCGCTCAGCAAGTATTCTTTATAGATACTTCATGTGGATCATACATGGAGAGACAAGTAGTAATAAAGTAACAATATACATAATTACATCTCTATTTACAAATGACAGCGTTATTTATAAGGATAAAACAGAACATAAGATTTTGTATCATACCTTATGGGTCGTATCATTCTTCCTCAGCATATCCTTAACCTACCTTCCATGCTTGAACACTAATCCATCTTATAATAAGGTCATAACTTACAACCATCACTTCTACGTACATAACTTCCTTAGTCATCTTAAGGCATCATGATTGTACAAATATTCAATCACCACCTAAGGGACATGATCATGACATGATGCATAAAACGTGACTTTTCATAAAATGGCTTTTCGTAAACATGACTTTTCATAAACATGACATTTCATAACTTGACATGATTTTCATAACTTGTGTAAAATGACATATTCATAACTTGCATAACATGACATTTTCATAACATGAAGACATAACATTTTCATCATTGGCTATAGTACTTTTCATAAGAATAATAACGCACGACATACCGAATGATTCCCCATATAGTACATGTGCGACATAACATCATGAATCATATGCACATGTGCTAACGGTGACGCATTATGTCTGAGATCCCATGTCCCAGACCCGGTGTTACACTCAGCCATAACGTAAACATGGGCCCCTGACACCTACCACTCTGGTCCCAATGTCAGGACAACGCTTCAACATAACATAACATAATCATGATCATGGACATAACATGGGTCATTGGAATCATCCGTCTCGTGTTTATTATTCCTATGCATATGAACTTTAAAACATGGGATTCAAAAACATAACTTTTCAAACTTTGATTTCATGCAACATGAGACTCGGTTATATGAAGGTACTTTGGTCATTCTACATTTTGTAATATCATCACTTACTTAATTTCCTTCTACGTATCACAACTTAAAGAAAATACCATTTTCACCTTCAAATAAATACCATTCGGCTATCACACTAAAACAGCCCCCTTTTTCCATTATCATCACACAATCATTTGGTAACTTCTATTCCACACTTACATTTCATAATTCATAACTTAAATGCCTACATCATGAAAATTTCTAATTACTTTACATTTCATCTAAGATTTCATAACTTACATTTTATCATAACCTATCTATGTTAGCATATATAACATGTAACATATCATGTACATACATTGTAAAAGTTAATAGTCTTATATTTACACATACATAAATATGGCCTATTTATGTTTCATACTTTTCATAACTTAATACATAATTTACATACTTAACTTACACTCATAACTTAACATATTCATCATATATACATATGTATTTGTGTAAAAATATAATGAAATCATTTTTTTGTCACTAAGGCCTAATGGCCGAATGTATATATATACATGGTATATATATAAATCATTTTATGATATATTGTATAATATCCAAAACTTATTCATTTTCATATCTTAACATATTCATCATATATACATATATATACTTGTATAAAAATATAATGAAATCATTTTTGTCACTAAGGCCTAATGGCCGAATATATATATATACATGGTATATATATAAATCATTTTATGATATATTGTATGATATCCAAAACTTATTCATTTTCATATCTTAACATATTCATCATATATACATATATATATATTTGTATAAAAAATAATGAAATCATTTTTGTCACTAAGGCCTATTGGCCGAATATATATACATGGTATATACATATATAAATCATTTTATGATACATTGTATAATATTCAAAACTTATTCATTTTTATATCTTATCATATATATTATACATATATGTATACATAAAATATGTAACAACATATTTTAACCTTAAATGGTCTTAAAGCCAAATTTTATATATTGTATATACATATATATAATTTCCGTATATACATATTTATATATATATGTATATCTAAAAATATTGAGATATATGTATATATGTGGGTATAAACCGTATATATATCTATGTCCATATATATATATATAACTATACATCTATACATACATTTATATCACAACCGCATATATATATATATATTTATCTACTTTTATACAAAGCAGTATATTTATTTATATGCATCTACACCTCTATTCCTACATATATATATACATATATATGGAGATCCGTATATACATACATGTAGATCCATACACTTATACCTATATATATATATATATATATCAACATACATATTTTTATAATATGTATAGGCATGCGTGTATATATATAATGTCTATACATGTATATAGTGTACGTGTGTATGTATATATAATGTATATATGTATATGCTTATTACTCAAACATAGATCTATAATTTCTTGAGACGAAATCTTGAACATACAGCATGATGATCCAACTTTGATATGAACATAAATACTTAGTATTTGTAAAACCATGAAGGATCTAGGAAGAGTACTTGCCTTGGTTCACTTTTCTTACACTTAGATGATGGTTCCTTCACTTGGTTTGGAAGAGAGTTCTTCTTCCTTCCTTCCTAGTATACACGGTTTTTGGGGGTTAAAAAGGAGGGTTAGTGAGCAACTTATGAAACTAATTATATGGAAGAATCAAACTTAAACTTTATAAAGTTCTTACCTTGATTTCCTTTGATTCTAGATGTTACAACCTTCTTGAATCTTTCTTAGTTGATGGAGTGTTTATGGTACTTGATTTGAGTGATGTTGGTGTGAAGAAAGGAGAAGAAAATCTTCTCTTTGTTGAAGGAAAAACTTTTGGCCAAGAGGGAGGGAGAAGGGGGTGTTGGAGTGTTCTTGAGTTTTTCTTGGATTTAGGATGAAATTAGTTGATTTGAAGATGTATTATTTGAGGAGTTGAAGAAGAAATAAAATTTTCTTCTTTACTAAGGTGGGGGGCGGCCAAGTATGGGAGGGATGGGGTGAAAGACAACCTTTAGACAAGTATGGGTGTAAGGAATGGGTTTTATGACAAGATTCTTAAGCATGCTAATTTTTTTATGCTAAATGTTTAAAGTGTAAGACAAGTTGTCTTCACCTTCCTTTTCATTTTCCTTTTTCTTTTTCTTTCATGTATGTATTTTATTTTCTTTTATTTAAAGTAGTATGAAATTGTTGTGTCATGTATATATTTTTGATTTAATTTATACTAATAGTTTAAGTTGTTACTAACTAATTAAATTTGAATTTCTATTGTGTAGATTGAAACGTTTATGATATAATTGCTAATGGATCGTACACCTACGAGATTACGTATATGGTATTGTAGGTTGTTACGACATGACGAATTTTCCGGGCTGTAACATTCTAACCCCGGTATATAATGTCGATGTCTTTATAATCCTAAATAAAATTTAAATTCCACCAAAATTTTATCGACATCACATTTGCATTCTATTTTCTATCGTCTTATTTCATTTTTTCACTGACCCAGAAATGCGGGTTGTAACTAATTGTGTGCACATATACTAGGGGCCATGTATTCCGTCTCAGTGGTGGATGCTACACCAGCTTGGTTTTTCAAAAACCATGATATTAATAAATTTCCAATGAATTGACATGTCTCACTTGTGCTTTTTCTATCTGTTTTACATCCTCCATAATCGGCGTCAGAGTAAGCATGCAAATTAAATTTACAATTTCTATTGTACCAAAGACCTAATGTGGGGGTATGCTTAATTTAACAAAATATCCTTTTTACAGCATTACAGTACGAGACTTTAGGATTACTTAGAAAACGAGCATACATACAAACACTAAACAGAATATCAGGTCTACTTGTAGTAAGATAAAGTAAAGAGTCAATTATAGATCTATATAATCCATTATCAAAATCCTTTCCATTTTCATCTTTAACAAGTTTAGTGGCTACACTCTTAGGGATGGTAGACGGTTTCAATTTTTCAAAATTAAATTTCTTAATCATGTCATTAATATATTTCACTTGACTTATGTGTATTACTTTGCTAGCTTGCTTAATTTGCAACCCAAGAAAATAATTTAGTTCGCCTACCATAGACATCTCAAACTCGAATTTCATGCAAATTTCAAATTCTTCTACTAATTTATCACATGTAGATCCAAAAATAATATCATCAACATAAATTTGAATAATGAGTAAATCCGATTGTTCTTGTTTCAAGAATAGAGTACTCTCGATGGCTCCTCTTTTAAATCTATTTTCTAAGGGGAAATTTGCAAAGTGATCATACCAAACTCTAGGAGCTTGTTTTAAACAATATAGCGCTTTCTTTAACTTATAAGCATGATTTGGATATCTCACATTCTCAAATCCGGGTGGTTGCTTTACATAGACTTCTTCTTGTAGAGAAAAAGAGGTTTGAGTGATTTCAAAATACATGATTTAAACGTGTTACAAAGAAATGCATGACATATTGCATATTACTTGCCTTATATAGTTCATATATAATGTTGCCGTACTAACGAGCCATGAAGCTTTAAAGCTTACATCAAATGGCAAACATTTGTTGTGTTTGAACTATTTTCAGGTGCCACCATTAATGAACTAAACTAGTTCATTAATGAAGTACTTAGTTAATTAAACTAAGTAGTTCATTAAAGGAAGCAATATTTGGACAAGGCACAAAGGCAACAAGGTGAAGAAAGGAAAGTCTTCCACTCTCCTCTCCACACTATATTACACGCCTTAACATATATATATATATATATATATATATATATATATATATATATATATATCCTGGATGCTGATAATCACTTACTCCAGAATTATTTTTGTCACATTTTGCTGTAATATGGTTTTCCTCCGCCACAAGTGAGGGAATTACGTAATAAAAGACATGTTTTCATAAAAAAAATATATATATATATATATTCAGATTTTTTGAAAAAGGCACATACATATTTATTCCAACGTACTACCGACACGTTATATATTTTACGTACGTACGTTAACGTCACACCACTATACTTAACTCATATTTATGAGTATATTCAGGTCTTATATCATATGATATAAGTCATGGTGATGACAAATTAAATACGACACGTTAAAATGTTCTAAACTAAAAATTGTCGTATCGGGCGAATGCCGAAACTTCGCCAACGTGTCACGTACTTGCCATAAATAGATGGCCAGCCCCTACACTTCAAAAACAGCCATAAATTGCATGGCTTACTAGGTATGTTAATCCATAAAATCATTCCATGTTGGCACACACAAATCACCCCACATTAAGGCCAAATTGTGGAGATTCTAATTTCAATTTTGTCACATGTCTAGGCGCCACTTTAATCAGCCTTATAAGCTGAATATTAAAGTTTAATTTATGTATATTATGTGTAGCATACCCGCAAATGTGTTGTTCGACAGTGGGGCCAGCCACTCATTTATCTCAAGAAAGTTTGCTAAGAATATCGATCATAGCCCAGTCAGACTAGAATCACCCTATAGGGTACAAGCAGCTGGCGACCAGGTGCTTGTTTCCCATCACATCTTCAGAAATTGTGCGCTCGAGTTCGATGATCAGCAGTTTGAGGCCAATTTGATTCCCATATCTATGAGTGATTTTGACGTGATTCTCGGGATGGATTGGCTCTCAAAGAATCATGCTCACGTTGATTGCCAACGTAGGCAAGTTATAATTAAGAACCTGACCCGAGATGAAGTGTCATTCCAAAGAGGAGCTAAGTTAAAGAAACCATCCAAGAAAGTTTTTGTTAAAGTGGCTCGTGCCAGCCGAGCGTTGAGGAAAGGCCATGAAGGATTCTTTGTTTATGTCCTAGGTGCTGAGCAAGCGAGTCCTACTCTTGCACAAGTCCCAATTGTTAACGAATACCCTGATGTGTTTCCTGTTGATCTACCTGGGCTACCTCCTAATCGCAAAATTGCCTTCGAGATAAATCTTGTTCCAGGAGCTGAACCCATATCAAAAGCCCCATATCGAATGGCTCCTGCAGAACTGAAAGAGCTAAAGAAGCAGTTACACGAGCTGCTAGAAAAGAAGCTCATTCGCCCAAGCGTTTCACCTTGGGGTGCTCCTGTGTTATTCGTAAAGAAGAAAGATGGAAGTATGTGCTTATGCATCGATTACCGGGAGCATAACAAAATCACCATAAAGAATAAGTATCTATTGCCTCGGATTGATGATTTATTCGACCAACTCAGGGTATGTAACTAACAAGCTTTAGTTTAGTTAAGTTTAAATCTTTTCAAAACCCTATCTAAAGAATCTTAATGCAGGGATCCCGAATCTGCAGTAAGATTGACCTGCGATCTAGATACTTTCAATTAAAGATCAAGGTTGAACATGTCCCTAAGAGTACTTTCAGAACCCGCTATGGACACTATGAATTATTGGTCATGCCCTTTGGTTTGACCAATGCCTCTGCCGCCTTCATAGATCTCATGAATCGAGACTTTCAGGACCATTTGGACAAGTTTGTAGTGGTCTTCATAGACGACATCTTGATCTATTCACCCGACGAAGAGACTCACGCAGCCCATTTGAGGACAGTCTTGAATATTCTAAGAGGAAGACAGTTGTATGCAAAGTTTAGCAAATGCGAGTTTTGGCTCCGAAGTGTATCCTTCCTCGGCCATTTTATTTCAGAAGATGGGACTTCAGTGGATCCCAAGAAAATTGAAGCTATCACGGAATGGCCCAGACCAACAAATGTTACTGAAGTGAGAAGTTTCCTTGGACTAGCCAGGTATTACCGAAAATTTGTTGAAGGATTCTCGAAGATAGCAGTTCCCCTCACTAGGCTTACATAGAAGAAACAAAATTCGAGTGGAATGCTGATTGTGAAAGAAGCTTCTCGGAACTGAAATCAAAGTTGACATCCGCCCCTATTTTGGCTCAACCCACTCCTAGCGAGAAATATGTGGTGTACAGTGACGCTTCAAAGAATGGGCTCGGATGTGTCCTTATGCAGAAGGATATAGTGATAGCTTATGCATCCCGGCAGTTGAAGCCTTTTGAGCAAAACTACCTTGTCCATGATCTTGAGCTTGCCGCAGTGGTTTTCGCATTAAAGATATGGAGACATTGCCTGTATGGCGAGAAGCATTAGATCTACACAGATCACAAAAGCTTAAAGTATCTCTTTACCCAGAAAGAGCTGAATATGCGGCAGCACAGATGGCTCGAGCTGATTAAAGACTATGATCTCTCCATTCAATATCATCCGGGGAAAGCTAACAAAGTTGCTGATGCGTTAAGTCGAAAAACAAGTCACCCACGTCAACCACCCCTTCAGCGAGATATGGAAGAGTTTGGTTTAGAAGAAGTTGATTCAGTCGAGGAAGTTCTCGCCAAGTTGGTCCTTATTCCCTCACTGATTGATAGGATCAAGGAAAGGATGAAAGATAAGCCACAGGATGATTTTGAAGTTCGCAGTGATGACAGTCTATGGTGCCAAGGACGGTTATGTGTCCCCGAGAACAAAGAGATTAAAGATGAAGTTTTGATGGAAGCCCATAACTCGCGATTATCCATACACCCTGGAGCCAATAAGATGTATCAAAATCTCAAGCAAAAGTTTTGGTGGCACGGTATAAAGAACCTAATAGCCCATTTTGTTGAACGATGCTTGGTGTGTCAAAGGGTAAAAGCGGAACACCAAAGAACTTCTGGATTATTAAAACCTTTAGAAGTGTCGGAATGGAAATGGGACCACGTCACGATGGATTTCGTGGCCGACCTACCCAAGACCAAGTATGGGAATGATGCTATATGGGTCATTGTGGATCGATTGACCAAGTCGGCTCACCTTTTGGCCATGTCGAATAAAGCATCCATGGAGAAGTTTGCCTCTATGTACATCGACCAGATTGTTTGTTTGCACGGTGTGCCCGTAAGTATCATATGCGACTGTGATCCCCGTTTTACCTCGAGATTCTGGACAGCCTTTCAAAAGGCAATGGGCACAGAGATCAGAATGAGTTCCGCGTTCCATCCTCAAACTGATGGCCAATCAGAAAGAACAATTCAAACCCTTGAGGACATGCTTCGCGCTTGCATTCTTGACTTTGAAGGAAGTTGGGATAAAAGCCTTAAGCTTGTTGAGTTTTCATAAAATAACAGTTTCCACAGATCCATAGGGATGTCACCTTATGAAGCATTGTATGGGCGAAAATGTCGGTCCCCACTCTATTGGGATGAGATTGGATATAAGATTTACACGGGACCAGACATTGTTGAGCAAACGCGAGAGAAAAGGTCAAGATGGTTCAACAAAGACTGAAAGCGGCCCAAGATAGGACTAAGGTATGGGCTGATGAAAGAAGAAGACCCTTAGAGTTTCAAGAAGGGGAGAAAGTTTTCCTAAAATTTTCTCCAACAAAAGGGGTCAAAAGATTTGGCGTCAAAGGAAAGTTGAGCTCAAGATTCATTGGACCTTATGAGGTACTAGAAAGAGTGGGTGAAGTTGCGTATCGCTTGGCGTTGCTACCATCTCTTTCCCAGTTACATGATGTATTCCATGTTTCCCAACTTCGTCGATATGTTTATGATCCTAGCCACATTCTTGAAGATCAGCAGTTGAAGGTCGAAGGAGATGCATTCTATGAAGAGGAGCCCCTAAAGATTGTCGATTGGAAAGAAAAGAAGTTGAGAAAGAGATCCACACCCATAGTGAAGGTTCAATGGAAGCACCATTCGGGAGAAAAAACCACATGGGAAACGGAGGAAGACATGAAGAGTGGATATCCCCATCTTTTTGACTAGTTTCCGAAGTTTCGAGGACGAAACTTATGATAAGGGGGGAGGATGTTGTACCCCAATTACACTGTAGTCGAAACCATGACTAAGTGACATAATGAAAATAATGATTCCTTCACGTGCATTCTACTTAAGCCAAATTAGCGCTTCTTTATTTAAGTCCTTTAAATTCAAATAGGACGGACACTAAACAATTATACAAGCAAAAGTCACAAGGTGTGTAATACACCTTGTAAATTCAGCCAAAGGCCTTGAGCAACCTTAGAATAAATCCGTTTTTATAAGAATGCAAACATAAATGATCCTCAAAAAGTAAGATTAAAATCATAATTAAATAAAATAAATAACATTATAAATTATATAAGTATGGATATGATAAATGTGAAAGTACAAAATTACCCCCAAATCCCCTAAAAATCGGCCAAGGGCCTTGAGGATTCTAGAATCCTCCACATTATTCTATATAATTCTTAAAATAACTAATTAAGTAATAATTAAAATATAAAATAGATAGGCATGCAAGAAAGAAATAATAAAATAAGAAAAAGGGAGGGTAGCATGTAAGAAAAGATTAAGCTACAAGGCCTAGGTTCCCCTTTTTCCCTCCCCATGCACCGCCGGTTACCCCTTCCCCTTGCCCCTCTAGATTTTTAAATATTGCAAGACCGCTTCACTTCAATTCCATCTTGAACTTCCCCAAGCCAAGACAACACTTAGACAAAGCTTCCATCTCCCTCCACATACACACAACTTTCGGCCAACACCTTGAAGCTAGGAGGTTCACTTCAACTATCATCTTCAAGCTCAAAGAAGCATCTAGGTAAGTCTCCTTCCAAACATCTTAGGTAAATTTTCTATGTCAAGTAATGAAGCTCACTTGATTCCTTCTCATACTCACAAAATCGTGGCCTTTATGTTCAATAGGTGCAAAGTCATCAATTCTTTTAGGTGGTGCTATCTTGTGATACTTGAAGCTCCATTCAAAGACCCACTTTGGTAAGAAAATCTAAACTTAAAATAGCTCTATTTTCATCAAAGAATGATGACTAACATTCTTCCCTCATTCCTTCAAACCAACCGTATGCTTAAGGGAAAAGGAGGAGGAAGATCTCAACTCAACTCATCCAAAATCCAAGCTAAGAAAAGAGCTTTAGCTTGAAGAGGCAAGTATACACTAAACTCTCATGATTTATTTGAAGAATTAGTGGCTTGAATGGTTAGAAGCTCCTAAGATGTGATCTTTAGTTTAATATACTAAGCTCAAGATTGTATCTTAGTGATTTCTTAAAAACAATGCCTTGTATGTGACTAATTCCTTTAAAGATGAAATATTTTTTTACATGCAAAGGGATATGAGGCTGTTTTAGGATGGATTAAGGTTCAACTAGGTGACCCTAGGCAAGAATAGCTCTTGGATGAAACTTAAGAATCATCAAAGTGACATGCAAGTGCTAGTTGTAATTTTACAAGTTTACTCGGTAGGATTTAAAATGAACTAGCATGTGAAGGGGTTGCATGTCTAAATAAATGTTGAAAAATATGTGTATGACACCCCAAATCTTTCGGAATAAGGGGTGAGTATGATAGTAAACTTGAAAACCAAGAAAAGAGCATATCTTGTGAACACTAGGATGTGTGGGAGTTGCTTATTAGATGATTTACTATATGAGCTTGGTTGTGCTTAAATTTAAATTTAATATTGGTTATCTAGGTACAAGCACACGGCTGAACAAGGAGGAAGAATAAGGTATAACTTAGTTGTACTAAGAATGGACTTAATAATGTGCAAAATGGGCAAATATGATGATTGTTGTGTACAAGACTCTCACTGTTTTGGATTGATTCAAAAGTGACTCAATAAAATGCATGAAACCTGGATATTGATGATATAAAGGGTGTATAAGGTGACCAATAAGTTATTTCATAAGAACAAGACAAATTGTGGACATTTGACTTGAAAAGATGGCAAAATATCAAACCACTAGAGATGGACAAAATTTGGGTAGTGTGTTGTGTGACCTCAAAATGAACCTTGCTGACGGGTAATTAAATTGATTTTTGTATAAAGTTAGCTCTATGTGTGTAGCAAATATGAGATTTGGAATTTCGATAAAATAAGCTACGGATTATTTTTAATAAAATAATTAGTGGAACTGCTCAGGCTGGAAATTCTAGAACTTGGCAGAATTGTATAACGTTTTGAATGGCTTTAAAATGGATTTTGTAGAGTTCAATAAGGCTTATTTTTGGCATGGTGACAACCCTAGGTGTGTAGTAAAAATGAAAGTTGTAATTTCGGTAAAATAAGTTGTGGATTATTTTTAAGGGATTATTTGGTAAAACTGTTCCAGCTGAAATCACTGGAACAGGACTGAAATGAGTAACGTGTTGTTTGACCTAAATATGGACATTAGAAATATGCAAATGGGCTAAATTTCGGTGGGATGCTAGTTCGGTATGTTTGTGACGTCTGTGAGTTGGAATTTTGGTAAAACGTATTATGGTTTTATCACAGTAGAATTTGTAGTAAATTTGGTCAATCTAGTAACAACACGTGACCCATTTCAGAAAAATAATTAAATGAGCCCTTTAAGGTTATTGGATTGATCTGAAAATTTTATGTTAATCACCTAAGACATAGAGGAGCTAGACCATGTAAATTAATCAACTTGGTGTTGACGTTTTGGTGGGTAATTATGAACATAAAGTTGATGTACTAAAACTGAAAAATTGGGCAGAACAGGGGATTAAGTTAAAAAGGCCCAATTTGATGGATTTGGACCTATATACACGGTTTGGGCTCATGAGTATTAATCCTTAGGGAGTTTATTATATTTTACAGGTTGTGGTCCAAATAATTAAGGTTTTAAGGTCTCAAAAGTTAAGGTAATGTTGGTTATTATACCGCAGAATTCAGCAAGTACACTTGATAATGATTTGATGTCTTAAGGACTTTATTTGTCTTAGGAAGTTACAAAAATTTTACGACATGCAAATAAGACCTCACTAAACGCTTGTAGGACAAAAGATTATGAAAATGGGGCCGTTTGGTTAACTTAGCCGCCCCATGAACATGAAGTAGAAATCTGGAAATTCTTAGTTTCCGAAACCATGCTTGTTGACATGTTATAAGGAATGCTTACGGTTATTCACGTCATGACTTGCATTGCATATCACTTCATGTATCATGCATGATCATATGCCACATGAATCTGATTTTTATGAATTTTACTCATGCAAGCAAGTCTTTTCAAGTAACTATGTTTTTCGTTATGTATGAAAGTGTTTATGGTCCTATGTTTTAAAGAAAGCTTTATGATTCCCTTGCCGGCCATGCATGCGACTAACCCAACTCCAGACCCGGGGTTAATTGGTCTGTTCACATGATACATGTTCTGGACCTATTCAGATCTGGGATTAATTGATCTGATACATGTTCTGGACCCGTCCCAGACCCGGGGTTAATTGGTCTGTTGATAAGTTTTGGACCCGCTCAGATCCGGGGTTAATTGATCTGACACTCTGTTTTCTGACATGTTATTTTATAGGACCAAAATTATGTTTTGACACGCAATGACATCATGCATTGTATTTTGCATAACTCATGAGCACGCTAACATGTTCTATGTTACAGTTAATAAGATATTATTGCTATAGCATTACCTAGAATTATGCTTAGGCTATATCGTCAAGCAAATTCAGGATTAAAGACCAGGTATGAATTATTATTTGAGGTTTTCGGGGTATTACATTCATGTTATAATTCTTTATTTATTTCATGATAGTTTATTGTATTCTTGCTGGGTGATTTTTATCACTCATACTTTTATTTTTCTCCAGAGCCAGATAATACTAAGATTGAGTGGATCGAGGATGAGCCGAGAGTGACATATCCGTAGGCGAGGAAATTTGAAGAAGGCAAAGCTTAAGGACTTTTGTGTGGCCACAATGTTTGTATTATGAACAGTGTTTGAACTCTTTGGATTTTGGTTATGTCATTTTGTGGGACTACTACTTTTGGGAACTTATTATGCCGAATGCATGTTTGTTTAAAAAGTTTTAATTCTGCCGAAATTTTGCTACCAGGTTAAGTGTTAACATGGAAGTCCATGTTTTAAGTTATGGATTGTCACATGTTATGCATGACGCTTTGTACTCTCCTTAGTGAAGTACGGCGGGTGCACCGTATTCGGACGAGGTCCGGGTGCGGGGCACTACATTGGGTGAGCCTATCAATTCATCCATTTTGGTAATTGATTTCGTTTCTTCTATTGCTCTTATTTTCAGATCCCATTCTACGGAGAGACTTTGTAGCCCTTTTTGGAATTTTTTCTTGTTGGTGACGGATTTTTCTAAAGACTCAAGTGACTGAAGATGTTAGTAATCCTCAAATCCATAGATGTTATAGATTCGTTTGCAAGCATCTTGAAATATTTACGCTCAGTCATTAGCATGTTTATTTTTGATTCTTTTACAACGCTAGTTCCTCCATGCTTTAATTCAAAGGACTTCCACATATCATGTGCACTATTGCAATTCGAAACACAACCTGCCTCAGAAGCACTAAGTCCATTTAAAAGTACTGCATAGCTTTGGCATTTATGGACATTCTCTTGTTATCTTCACTAGTCCATTCACTCTTATATTTTTTAACTTCTTGTGCCACTCAATTAACTTGTACAATTTTCATTGGTATGTACGAACCATCTTCAACCATAGACCATAAATCAATGTCTATAGCGATTAAAAATAGTCTCAATTGAAGTTTCCAATGAACAAAATTATTACCTCAAAAAAAGGATTGATTGCACATACCCTCTAACTCACCTTTGTGAGGAACTATGGCCATAGTATAATGTAGAATGTACCTTGTCATTGTATGTTCTTACAGTGGTGTACCTTGGCTGCGATAGCATTTATTGGACCGTAACACATGCAAAAAACCATTGGATGGAGGAGGGGGTGAATAGCAGTTAGCAGAAATTACACTATTCTTAAACCCTTTGAAAATTCCCTTTAAAACTGATTCTGAAAGTTTTCAAAATCTGTACCTGTTTTTGAAAATATTAAAATTCTCAGTAAAAAACTACAAAAACTACAAAATTTTGCATAAATAAATTTGACTGAGTTAGTGTTACCCTGCCTAAAAATGAGAAACAATGAAAAATGTTTGACCTTTAAAAGAAGTGTAAGACTTCAGATTGTCAGTCAGACTTATTTTGGTCATAAAGTTAGGAAACTTTGAAAGACTATAACTTTTTGCATACTGAGATAAAAAGGTTGATTCTTGTGTCAAAATACTCATTGAGATATCTACTTTATATTTTCAAAAGGCATTGACTAGAAAGTATTCTTAACGAAATAGAAATGCATTTTTCTTTAGAACTTGCCAAACTGTTACCAGAATTGAGCAATAATCTTTCAAAGATTGAAAGACTAACTTTCCTTTGCTCAAATCCAATGATTGTTATTGCATATAAAATATAACAGTCTGAAGTTTATTGCCATCAACAATCAATAATTTTGAAAATATTTTGCTATGTTAAACAATTATGTTAATTGGAGTGCAAAAACTATGAAAAAGAGCAGAAAAATAAAAAAGACAAAGACACAAGAATTTACCCTAATTTGGGCAATGTGACATACTCCAATCCCAATAAACACCTTTCCTTTGATTTTCAATATGAATGATCACTCTTTCAAAGAAAACTATGGTTGGTCCTGGGTTATAAATCAACCCTAATCAAAACTTGGTTCAGCGCCACTATACAACTTTTAATACAACCACACCTCAACCACCTATTGACTTGGCCTTATAATAATGGCTAATCAATCTGACAAATTCAACAAAAGAGATGTATAATGTAGCTCAAAGAAAGCTCAAAATAAAGCACCTTAGCTACACACATGAATAGAGGAGAAATCATAAGCTAGAAGAAGAGAGCAAGAAGTGTGTCTTCTTCTCTTCACTTATGCTCCTATTTATAATGTGAGGCACACTTTAGAAGATAAGAGTGCCACTTTTTCACCTTCAACATCAGCAAGGCTTATGTGTCTTCATTTTATTGGATGGGTACCTTAGCACCTTGCGCACTTGGCATATTCAAACAACGTTATTTGTCCATCTAGTCTAGCCACCTTGGCCGAAATTTTTGAACTCAAAATGACTTGGAAATTCTGAAAATTTTTGATGAAGAAATGAAGATAATATCATGAAGATAGAATGGCATATTGTTACACCCGACTTATGATACGTACGTGAATTAGTTACTCGATGTATCATACTAGATATTATATGCATGATATGTAGTATACCTTAAATATAGTACCCTAAGTAACAAATAAATTGTAAAGGATAACTAAATTAAATTAATATTTAGGGCACAACTATTCTCTACAATTAAATAAAAGAAAAAGAAAGGTTAGACATGAAAATGAGGTGGACAAAATTTTGTCATATTCTACCCCAATCACACACCCCCTACCCGGCCAACCATACCTTAGTGGGCAGATTGTTTTATTTTTATTCATCCCACCATAATTAGTTTTCTTACAACATTTCAGGAAAATTACAAGTGTACAACTTCTACCCATTTTCTTCCAATAAGTCCTCATTTTTGTCCTCTTCCTAATACCTTCAAACATCATCATTTCTTCCTCTACCACACCCCACTTTTAACCCAACCAAGTTACATGCAAACCTTACAACACATCACATCTCTTTTCTTCTTCTCTTATGGACTACATGATGGAAATTCTTCTCCATTTTCATGTTGGGTCAGTAACACACTCTAGAGGGGGGAGGGGTGAATAGAGTGTTGGGCGATTTTGCAGAATTTTCTTGTTTGGCTCAACTCAAATGGAATTCAAAATCAAAGCAAGAATGAGAGATGAGAAACAATGAATGAGTACACCGGATATAGAGTGGTTCGAATCATAAATGATTCTACTCCACTACCACTTTGTTGCCAAAGTGGATTTTCAACAACTACTCTTCTTATTAAAGCTAATAAGAACAACCACAGCAAAACTTACACTAAAACCTTAGTGTAAGCAACCATAACAGCAACTTCTTGCACAAAATACACTTGTGCAACTACAACAACTACAGCTCTAGCAAGAACAACTTCTTGCTACCTCACAACTTCAACAAAGTTCTCTCTGTTGAGAAATATGTTTGGATAATTTTCAAAGTCATGATTTTAAGTGGTGAATGCATAAAAATGTCACACATGGTGTTATATGTGATTAAAAGTTGAAAAATTTGAAAAAGTTGACAACGATCTCTTAGGTTGTTGCACTTCGATCGATCGATGTACTTCGATCTCTCACATCGATCAATCTATGTAGGCAGTGAAAATTCAAGACCTTACTGTGAGACATCGATCTCTAAACCTGAGACACATCGATTGATCAATGTATACATCGTACCCTCACTTCGATCGATCGATGTAGGCCAGAGACAAACTCTGAAACTTACTATGAGACATCGATCTCTGAAGCTGAGGCACTTCGATCGGTCGATGTCTAGGATTTTTAGAAATATTATTCTAAAATGTGATAAAGTGGTTGTTTTCATTTGTATATGATTTATACATTTTCATTATGTGGATATTATGTGTTTTTGATGAATTTAAATGTCTTGTGACTAATGTGCCTTGGAAGTTTCTACAACTTACCAAAAAGGGCAAAATTGTATTTTGAGTTTTGTAGGAACATGATATGGTGGAAATATTTCAAGGACTTATTCTCATTTTATTTATTATGACAAAGATGATATTATATCTATTTCTGACCATCCGGGGTCATTTCTGGAGTTTCTCTCACCAGGGGCATTTTGGTCATTTTACCCCTGATGGTATTTTTGGTATTTTTACTCAAGGAATCTCTTGAGTGTATTCTTATCTTCATTCTGGAGTTGAGTTATTATTATCTTGAAGATTATACGGTGGTTTTATATTATTTCTCTCACATGATGATATTATTGATTATAGCGGGATATGTGACGAGTTGTGATGTCACATTCTATTTCTTTCTTGAAGACTCTCTTCTATATGTTATTGGAGTATATTTATCATCATATTACAGAGAATTTGATGGTGTTAAAGTTGTGGAAATGATCGTAACATACAAGAAGAAATATTGAGAATTTTGGTGTTACACGTTGACATAATCTTGTCAAATGTGGTTTATCTATTTTATGAGATTATGCCAAGTGGACCAACCAAAAAGGAGCTAGTTGGCAAAAATGCCAACTTGGAAAATTTGACTTAGTAACCAACGGCTACTACACACATTTTGGAGCTGATTTTTGGTTTGAATTTGTCAATTTTCACATGCCTATTCTCAAGCTAAGGAGTTCAGGGGATATTGGAGGAATATGTCATTCTATCTTCTCCATATTATCTTCATTTTGCAAAGAAATTCCACATCATTTTTGAAGCAAAAAAATCGGCCAACATTATGTCTCCAAGGTGGACCAATTATTTTGCTTGTTGTTGCCAAGTTTACAAAGCCAACTAATGATATGAAGACACTTAAGTTTGATGATGAAGATGGTGACACATGTATATTCTTATCTACAAGGCTCATTTCACACTATAAATAGGAGGCAAAGGATGAAGAAGAAGAACACACTTGAAGCTCACTTGAAAGCATTAATTGATTTGTCTAGCTATCTTCTTCTTGTCATTCTTGTTCCATTCTTTGTAGCCAAGGTGTTCTTGTTGTATTTTGTGGAGAGCTACAAACCCCTTGGCTTCATTATAAGATTTATTATCCAATTCTATAAGGCAACATCAATAGGTGGTAGAGGTGTTGCAACTAAGTGTTGCATAGAAGGTGTTCATCCAAGTCTTGAATAGGGTTGGTGTATAACCCAAGGATCAAGCTTGGTTCTGGTTTTCATTTTTATATGATTTATGCATGTTTTTGGTGATTATAATTGTCATGCGACTAGCGCACCTTGAAAGTTTCTACAACTTACCAAAAAGGGCAAAATTGGTATTTTGAGTTTTGTAGGAACATCACGTGGTGAAAATATTTCAAGAATGTATTCTTATACTATTTACCATGACAAAGGTGATATCATGATTATTTCTGACCATCCGGGTCATTTCTGGAGTTTTCACATACCAGGGGCATTTTGGTCATTTCACCTCCAAGGGTATTTTTTGTATTTTCACTCAAGGAATCTCTTGAGCATATTATTATCTTCATTCTGGAGTTGAGTTATTATTAATTTGAAGATTATATGGTGATTTTATTTTATTTCTCTCAAATGATGATATTATTGACTATAGTGGGATATGTGACGATTTGAGATGTCATATTCTATTTCTTTCTTGAAGACCCTCTTATATATGTTATGCGAGCATATTTATCATCATTATTCAGAGATATCAATGGTGTCAAAGGTGTGGAATGGTTCACGGCATGCAAGAAGAAATAGTTAGAATTTTGGTGTTATATATTGGCATAATATTGTCAATTATTATATGGTGGTTTCTTCTTCAAAAATCTGATTTGATATACTTCTATATAGGTTTAAAAACGTGTATGATCAGGTGGGAATGATGGTGTAATTATTTTATTAGTTGGTGACAAGTGGACCAACCAAAAAAGAGCTAGTTGGCAAAAATGCCAACTTGGTAAAAATTCAAATGTAGCCAACGGCTACATGGCTATTTGTGGCAGATTTTTTAGTCAAAATGAAGCTCTCATATGCCCTATTCTTGTGCTTGGAGTTGAGGGTATTTTGGTGGTATTATCCTTTCTTATTATCTTCATTTTTCAAAGGATAATCAAGAGTATTTTTCTTGGAAAATTTAAAGTAGCCAACAGCTACTATGGATTTCTTGGAGATAATTTTTGTTTTGAAAAATGTCAAAGTCTCACATGCCTTTTATCTTGCCAAGGAGTTGAGAAGTTGATGGAGTTGTTATGGTCATATTATCTTCACATTCTCAAGATAATTCCATGTCATTTTTGGAGATAAATTTCGGCCAACAAAGTGATGCCAAGGTGGACCAATTATGTTGTCTTATTTTGCCAAGTATACAAGGCCAACCAATGATGTGAAGACATTTGAACTTGATGATGAAGATGGTGACACATGTGCAATCTTATCCCCATGTAGCGCCCCGCTCCCGAGCCCTAGCATCGGGAACAGTGCACCCGCCGTAGTCTACTATGAGGACTACAAAGCGTCGTTCAAACTTCTTTGCACGTCGGTACTGACGTAGAAATTTTTTCGCGGAAACGATAATTAAAGAAATAAACATCTTGATTAAATTAAGTCCATCAGAATAAAATCAAGTACAAGGGTTGACGAAACCCGCTAAGTCAAATATGAAATACTAAAATCAAAATAATAAACCTATGTGGAGGTCTATCTGACTATCTCACGTAACAAGCTCCGGGTCAACAAGATCCCTTCTCGAGTCCAGCTCACTAGTCCCAGCTTGCGTAATCTGTCACACCCTCGTTAATTGTATATACTCATAATCTGCTCACCTGTGGAGGGGTGGTGGGGGGGTGAGTGATGGGAGTCACTCGTAGGTTACCCGTCTCTCCCGAAAAGGGACTGTCACATACTGAGTCGGGTAACACATAGAGCACATAAAACATGTAGCAGATAAATAAAGCAATGAAGCATAAACAATTAAATAATAAGGCAAATAAAGTATAAATAAGGAAATAACACATACCCGACCCGATCCGTATCCCAAAACGTAACGCTGAAACAACTTAATAACAAAACAAATAATCACAACAATAATAAATGCAATGCGCAAGTTCATGATGCATGCACTTCTATCTCCGTGTCACACGCAGTCATTTAATATCACACGCTATGCTCATTCTTTTCCATGTTATGCTATGCATGTCCCGGGTCCTATCGGATGAAGGTAACCATTATTACCAACACCCATCACACGCCTCGTCAGGCCACACGGCTCATAGGCCAAATGCAATGCTCGTGCCATGAATGCGTCACACTTGCACACTTCCGGTTGTCCTATGTTGCATGCTCCGTTCTATGTTGCGTATTACCTATATTGCGTAGTTACCCTATGTTGCGTGGGGTTCATTACTGTATTTTATCTTCTACCGTTATTTTATCTTTCTAGACTTTATTTTAGGTTTCTACACTTTATTTTATTTTTCCTAGGCTTTCAAGCACTTTGTTAATCAATTTATTTATTTTTATCTTCCCCCTACTATTTTTTTTATTTCTTTTATTTTAATTAATTTAGTGGGTTTCTAGATGGTATACATGTTCATTATTATGTGTATTACTATTATTATTATTTTTTTTAATTACTTATTATATATATATATATATATATATTTCAATTCTTTTTTTTTCTTTTCGGCACACTTGTTTCACGTTAATATTATTATTTTATTTTATTATATTAGTTAACCTATTTTATTACCGTGAGTAATTGGTTAATATTTATCAAATATCAATTATTGTATTTATTTATAAGACATTTATTATATTATGTAAACAAAACTAAAACAGGCCTTTGTTCTATTTTATTTTATTTTTCCCTGGCCCTTTACCTTTCAGCCTGGCCCTTTTTATTCCATTCCTTACACAGCCCGGCCCGCCAATCAGTTGGCCTGCTGGCCTTCCCCAATTTTTTTTTATTTGCATCGCCAAATGGGCCGGCTGCAGTGTCCGGCCTGCTGGCCCGCTGAGGCTGGCGGCTGGCCTGCTGGCAGCCTGGCCCGTTTTCCCTTTAAATGTTTTTTTTATGTGCAGCAGCTTTGGGCCGAAATTTTCTGATCTGCTGATATTAAAGCCGGCCTGTTTGTCTGGCCTGCTAACCGATGGCAGGCCAGCAGCGCACCCCCTTTTTTTTTTCTTTCCTTTTCTTTATTTTATTTTTTAAATTCTAATTTTCTTCAAAAAATCATAACTTCTTCGTTTTAACTCCGATTTACCCCAAACCAGTGGGGTTTGTCTCATTATAACGCGACCAACACAACGGTGCTGGACACGTCAGCGCGTGTCCGGCACGCGCCGACAGGGCCGCGCGTGGGCCCCACGCGCCACCCCTGAAATGCGCGTTTTCTGACGTTCTGAACCCGTCTTGGCCTATTTCCGTGCTATGTGATCTATATCTAAGGTCAAACACACAATTTCCACACCAAAACATAAAGAATTCATATAAACATGTAAAGATAAACATACAGTGATAATCAAATAATCCCAACACAGAATGCGAGGGAATCCAAAGCAATCCGACAGAGGGGAGGGTAACCTACCTCTTGAACGTAAACTCACGGCAACACGGTGTTGGATTTGATGTGGGTGGTCAACTTTCTTTCCTATTCCTTCTTCCTTCCTTCTCTCACTTCTCTCTTTTTCTTTTTTTTTTCCTCCCAGCCGAATCCATCTCTCTGCCCCACTGTTGCACTTTTCCTTTGCTTGCTAAAATTGTCGTGATGTGTGTGTGGTGAGGGAGTAAATTAGGGGGTTTTAACTTTTAGGAGGGGGCGAAATTTTAGGGAGTGGGGGAGGTTATGGAGGGATTAAGGGAAGTGGGGGAGTGATTGGGGGCTATGGTAGTTAATTAGGATAGGATTAAATTAAGTTAATTTAATTAATAATTTTTATTTTTATTTTCGGCGGTTACAACATCCTATCCCCCTTACAAAAAGTTTCGTCCTCGAAAGTTGCGTATTACATGATCAACACTTAATTTAGTTCCACTTGATCCATTCACCTAGATAATGATCAAGCTAGATATTCCTTGCGGTTTCCAACATGCTAACCAATTCGCTTTTTTTTTCACAGTCTAAGGCTTCAAAATCATTCCTCATACACCAACAAGGTAATTTGTGATTCATTACCCTTTTGCTTATTAAAATCATTATTTAATCTATCTATGATTAACAAATCAACTATAAGGGTATTGTCATCATATTAAGTGTTCCACCACCCAATCATCGGTCTATAACTTACTTATCTCTACGGTCATCAGCAACCCTTGTAAATCAATTATTAGGTGCATCACAATCTTTGACTGAACGCCTTATTCACAAGACTCATCTCTTGAATCGTATGTATCTATGGAATATGTTTTACTCTACTATGATTCAATTTAGTTACGTTAACATCCCACAAGATGATCTAGTATTTATAAGATTCAATCCTTAACTTAATTCTCTATAATTAGTACCTACATACTTTCATTCATAACACTTGACGTGTATCTTTCAACTTATCGCAGTCTACAATTTCGGGTTCTTAAACTCATTATATATGATTCATCCCCTAGATAATTAACTAAACTAATATCCTTGATGTACAGTCATATGGTACTTGTTACACTAACAAAGTCCTTAAAATCAATGTTTTTATATATACTTACGAACTAACTCTATTATCATCTCTTTACTTCTTTGAAAATATCATCAGTCTAGTATACGAAATATGTGTATGAACAATACTTTTCTAAAAAAAAGGGTGTCTTACATGGCTATAATTTTGAAATATAACTTCAGTTGTTTTAAAATAATATCATTCCTGTGTATTTATTTGTTTATTTGTTTTAAACAAGATTTGAAATAATTTACTCATTTTTGCAAGTGGTGTTTCAAATGACATTTTATAAAAACGATGATATAACTTGTTCACAAAGTATTTTGGCGAAATGGCATTACTACAGTTGTAAACGTGGTAATGTAAAGTTTTATAAAACGATTTGAAGAGGGTAATTTTCGTTTTCCAAAGGAAAATATATATTTTGAAAGCTATTATTATCATTTTCTTTTTTTTGGCTTCACAAAAGTTAGATAAGTTTATCGTAAGCGGGTAAATACTTCAAAAATACTTTAATGGATAAAATGCTTGCGATATCGATAGTAGTCAGGTAAAATTAATATTGACTAAAGTGGATGCGATGAAACAGAAATTTGAAGTCTTGAGTAAGGAATATATATATATAAACAAATTGTTTTTTTTAAGAACATCAGTAGTATAAAAGTTTTTTTTTTAGGTTGTCAAAAGAATTGAAATTTTCATTATATCTGAATACAGATACATAAAAGAATTTAGTTTTGTAAGGCTTAGTAGACTACCGAGAAAATGAGATTTGAGCAGACAGATTTTTTTTTAAGTACTTGTTAAAATTTAGTTATACATTGGTATACGTACTTATAAAATATTTATCCGTTTGAAAAACATATCAGTCTAATATTTCGTATTGTTCTATAAGTCATCTCTTTTTTTTCCGGATAAGTTCTCCCATGTAAAGTTTCTTATAAGTTTAACGTTTGTCTACTCATGATAAAATCTTTAATTCAAATTGGTCTAATCCTAGCATGACACACTAACTATTGACCGACTTAAGGTGTTCTAATTCACCATGCTTCCGCGCGCCACTCTGAAACTACTAATTTTATTCTAGCTCATATGAAAAGCAACAACTACTTGTTCATGCTCGCACTATTAATTCAAGCCTATTAACTTCAAGTCAAATGTCTCGATGTCAACACTTAACTAGAAAGTTGTAACGATTCATTATTCCCATGCACTTGTTACAGCCGATTCACACCTTTTGCTACCGACAATATCCCTAGTGAGACTAATATCGTCGTCCTACTAATAACTCTAAATTTTAACATCTTAACCTTAAACTATAAATTCTTTCGTATGATTCTCTTACTAAGCGCTACTGATTATAATGCTTATTACTTAGTTCCTATCATCTCTTTATAAATCATCTCTTAGTATCTATCATACCATAATAATTCATTTCTTAGTAGCTATTGCCTCAACTTAGACCTAAGTCTGCTCTGATGCTATCGTCTAAGTAGGGATATGGGCCCGTTTTACCTTACCCTAATGGTATCGAGTCCCATGCTGCTGTTGTGATGGAGCAATCCAAAATCACCTGACCTATTCAAACTGATGTGTCAATCAACCCTTAGGGTAGAGCATCCTGATTCGCATCATTATTTATGTACTTTAATGATATACTTATTCACTTGAAGCTATTACAGTCACGGCTAATGGGATATTCAAAGGGTCATTATTAAACTTAGTTGAGTTATGTAAGTAAACTTGTATGGAACACCCTAGGTATACGTGTTTCGTAACGGATCGTCTCCTTAAGTCTATAGTCATAACTTTTTTTTTTGGATTGTTCTTAGCATCATCATTTCTTAAGTCTAATATCATGTCTTATTTCTAAAATCATGCTTAGTGAAAAATCAACACTTATGACTACCTTCAATATCTATGTCTAAGGTCAATTCTTAATCGAAATTGTTTATGTTTAAGATTGCGACTTATGTTCAGGATTATCGCTTATAACTGAGAGCAGTACCTATGTTCATGATCTTCGCTTATGTTCAAATCATCAGTTATGTCTAAGATTGTGACTTAGGGGTAAAATCATAACTTAATTTCTAACATCATAGTTCAAATCTACATTTCTGTCATGGGTCTAGAGCCATGTCTTGAAGATCGTACTCTCGACATGTAGTACCTCTTGCACTCATTCCGAGGTCAGATCCAAGTGATCGATGGTGTCAATTGTGATGTGCCACCATTCTTCTGCATCTCCTTGTCGAAGAATCTCCGGTCCGAGTGCGGTGGTGGTGGAGGCGGTGCCTGCTAGTTCAACAACTGGTGTTACTGTGCTAAGGTGTTGGTAAGGATAACTATGGCATCTTCAAGTGCTTGGGATGATCTTTTCATTCTCTTGGTTCTCACCAGTATTTCCTTTATTACCGACCTGGTCACGTCTAGTCGAGAATATATGTATTTAAGTACATGCTAAGTTAGGGGGTATTTTGGGAATTCCTAACAACTTAGAGGTTGCATGAAAATGTTCAGGAGTAATTTGGAAAATTCTGTTGTTTACATAATTCGTGTTAAAAGTTAGGGGCAGAATAGTAATTATGTAAGAAAATGATCGCTCACACTCGTACCCCTTAACCCGATCATAGCTTAAGTCTAAGATCATCACTTAACCCTATTTTGTTGCTTAAGGGTAAAATCGTCATTTTAAAAAAAGATCGTAGCTTAAGTCTAAGTGATCTAGTTAATCCTGCGTTTCCGAGGCGGATCTGGAGCCTCGGCTCTGATACCACCTGTAGCGCCCCGCTCCCGAGCCCTAGCATCGGGAACAGTGCACCCGCCGTAGTCTACTATGAGGACTACAAAGCGTCGTTCAAACTTCTTTGCACGTCGGTACTGACGTAGAAATTTTTTCGCGGAAACGATAATTAAAGAAATAAACATCTTGATTAAATTAAGTCCATCAGAATAAAATCAAGTACAAGGGTTGACGAAACCCGCTAAGTCAAATATGAAATACTAAAATCAAAATAATAAACCTATGTGGAGGTCTATCTGACTATCTCACGTAACAAGCTCCGGGTCAACAAGATCCCTTCTCGAATCCAGCTCACTAGTCCCAGCTTGCGTAATCTGTCACACCCTCGTTAATTGTATATACTCATAATCTGCTCACCTGTGGAGGGGTGGTGGGGGGTGAGTGATGGGAGTCACTCGTAGGTTACCCGTCTCTCCCGAAAAGGGACTGTCACATACTGAGTCGGGTAACACATAGAGCACATAAAACATGTAGCAGATAAATAAAGCAATGAAGCATAAACAATTAAATAATAAGGCAAATAAAGTATAAATAAGGAAATAACACATACCCGACCCGATCCGTATCCCAAAACGTAACGCTGAAACAACTTAATAACAAAACAAATAATCACAACAATAATAAATGCAATGCGCAAGTTCATGATGCATGCACTTCTATCTCCGTGTCACACGCAGTCATTTAATATCACACGCTATGCTCATTCTTTTCCATGTTATGCTATGCATGTCCCGGGTCCTATCGGATGAAGGTAACCATTATTACCAACACCCATCACACGCCTCGTCAGGCCACACGGCTCATAGGCCAAATGCAATGCTCGTGCCATGAATGCGTCACACTTGCACACTTCCGGTTGTCCTATGTTGCATGCTCCGTTCTATGTTGCGTATTACCTATATTGCGTAGTTACCCTATGTTGCGTGGGGTTCATTACTGTATTTTATCTTCTACCGTTATTTTATCTTTCTAGACTTTATTTTAGGTTTCTACACTTTATTTTATTTTTCCTAGGCTTTCAAGCACTTTGTTAATCAATTTATTTATTTTTATCTTCCCCCTACTATTTTTTTTATTTCTTTTATTTTAATTAATTTAGTGGGTTTCTAGATGGTATACATGTTCATTATTATGTGTATTACTATTATTATTATTTTTTTAATTACTTATTATATATATATATATTTCAATTCTTTTTTTTTCTTTTCGGCACACTTGTTTCACGTTAATATTATTATTTTATTTTATTATATTAGTTAACCTATTTTATTACCGTGAGTAATTGGTTAATATTTATCAAATATCAATTATTGTATTTATTTATAAGACATTTATTATATTATGTAAACAAAACTAAAACAGGCCTTTGTTCTATTTTATTTTATTTTTCCCTGGCCCTTTACCTTTCAGCCTGGCCCTTTTTATTCCATTCCTTACACAGCCCGGCCCGCCAATCAGTTGGCCTGCTGGCCTTCCCCAATTTTTTTTTTATTTGCATCGCCAAATGGGCCGGCTGCAGTGTCCGGCCTGCTGGCCCGCTGAGGCTGGCGGCTGGCCTGCTGGCAGCCTGGCCCGTTTTCCCTTTAAATGTTTTTTTTATGTGCAGCAGCTTTGGGCCGAAATTTTCTGATCTGCTGATATTAAAGCCGGCCTGTTTGTCTGGCCTGCTAACCGATGGCAGGCCAGCAGCGCACCCCCTTTTTTTTTTCTTTCCTTTTCTTTATTTTATTTTTTAAATTCTAATTTTCTTCAAAAATTCATAACTTCTTCGTTTTAACTCCGATTTACCCCAAACCAGTGGGGTTTGTCTCATTATAACGCGACCAACACAACGGTGCTGGACACGTCAGCGCGTGTCCGGCACGCGCCGACAGGGCCGCGCGTGGGCCCCACGCGCCACCCCTGAAATGCGCGTTTTCTGACGTTCTGAACCCGTCTTGGCCTATTTCCGTGCTATGTGATCTATATCTAAGGTCAAACACACAATTTCCACACCAAAACATAAAGAATTCATATAAACATGTAAAGATAAACATACAGTGATAATCAAATAATCCCAACACAGAATGCGAGGGAATCCAAAGCAATCCGACAGAGGGGAGGGTAACCTACCTCTTGAACGTAAACTCACGGCAACACGGTGTTGGATTTGATGTGGGTGGTCAACTTTCTTTCCTATTCCTTCTTCCTTCCTTCTCTCACTTCTCTCTTTTTCTTTTTTTTTTCCTCCCAGCCGAATCCATCTCTCTGCCCCACTGTTGCACTTTTCCTTTGCTTGCTACAATTGTCGTGATGTGTGTGTGGTGAGGGAGTAAATTAGGGGGTTTTAACTTTTAGGAGGGGGCGAAATTTTAGGGAGTGGGGGAGGTTATGGAGGGATTAAGGGAAGTGGGGGAGTGATTGGGGGCTATGGTAGTTAATTAGGATAGGATTAAATTAAGTTAATTTAATTAATAATTTTTTTTTATTTTCGGCGGTTACAACACCCCAAGGCTCAATTCACACTATAAATAGGAGGCAATGGTGAATAAGATGAAACACACTTGAAGCTCACTTGAAAAGCATTGTTGATTTGTCTAGCTATCATCTTCTTCTTGTTGTTCTTGTTTCATTCTTTGTAGCAAAAGTGTTCTTGTTGTATTTGTTGAGCTACAAGCCTCTTGAGCTTCATTTGTAATATTGATTAGCCAATCTATAAGGCTATATCAATAGGTGGTAGAGGTATTGCAACTAAGTGTTGTATAGAAGGTGATTATCCAAGTCTTGAATAAGGTTGGTGTATAACCCAAGGATCAAGCTTGGTTCTTGTTGTAAGGTGATTCATTTCATAGTGAAATCCAAGGAAAGGTGTTCCTTGGGATTGGAGTAGGTCACATTGACCAAACCAGGATAAATTCTTGGTATTCTTGTCTTGTTTCTTCATTTCTTTTTTCTGTCCATTTTTACTGCAGTTTTCACATAACTTCTCACAATTTGAAAAAATAGCTAAACACTTTCAAAATTCGTGATTTTTTGTGGAGTTATACTTCATACTGTTAGCTTTTATTTGCAACAAGAATCATTTGATTTGAGCAAGGGAAAATTAGTCTTTCAGTCTCTGCAAGATAACTGCTCCAAACTGGCTGCAATCTGACTAGTTTTGAGAAAACTTGAATTTTGTATTAATCAAGAATTGTTTAATGTCAGAGCCTTTTCGAAACATCAAACTAAACTTCTTAAGGAGTGTTTTGATATAAAGATCAACCTTTTTTGTTGAGTATTCAAAAAGAAAAACGTTTTTCAAAATCAGCAACATTCTGTCCAATTGTGTCCAAATTTACCATCTGAAGCTTTTTATTTGTTTGAAGGGTCAAACAATCTTATTTTTGTCTGAGTTTTGGATAGACTATTGTTAACACATTGAAGTTAAATTCTTGAAAATTTCATAATTTTTGGAGTTGTGTACAATTATGTTTGAATTTTTTAAATACGGGTTCTGAATCTGAGGTGGTCTCAGATTCTGTTTTCAAAGAGGATTTTTACAAAGGGTTGTATTGTAATTTCCGCTAACCACTATTCACCCCCGTCTCTAGTGGTGTTTATTGTAGGAGCACGGTCCAACAACACAAGGCAATATTCCAAGGGCATTAAAGAGAATTCTCAAGAATCTAAGAGCTCTAAAGGGGGGCGCGACCACTTATGATTAAAAAGGAGAGAATTGGAGCAAACAAATGCAAGACAACTCTCATATTCTCTTAAGTGCAAAAGAGTCTTCTACTTTCTTCTTCTTCTTCTCTCAAGCCTATTTTTAATATATTCTAAATATTGTATAGGCTTTGAACATGCCACCATACACGTTTCAATTGTTGTAAAAGGTTGATCAAGGTGTGATCAAACCTTCATTCGTTCAGTGGTGGTGTCCGTGATCCGTTTGCTTGATTGTATTGTTTGTGATAGGGTGGAGTTGGTGTGTAACTCCAGCAACCCTTGTGGTAAGGTATTTTTGGTGTTTAGTGATAACCGAGGATGGTGTCCTCAAAGACCGGAGTAGGTTGATTTAACTGAACCAGTATAAAATCCTTGGTTTCTTTACTTTACTGCACTTTACATTCAGTTTCATGTTTTCTACATCATTTTCATTGCAACGGTAAAAATAGTAAACGAATTTCAAAAATCGTAAAATTTTGTAGAAACATAACCTCACCTCTTAGTTTTAATTTGGCGCAAGTTTCAACTTATTTGGATAAGTATAAGTCAATCACTCTTGAGACTTTCATAGTTGCAAAGGTTGAGAACATCTACGTGATTGATATAATTTCCAAAGGAATTTTTGAAAAATGTTTCATCCCATTGAAATACATATGTTCAGGGTCTTGTCATTAAATTTTCAGACTATTTGGAGCCACCAATCAATTGGAATAAAATTTTCAAATTGGAGTACTGTTTCTGGCAGATTTGCACAATCTCACCAAAATCGTATTTTCAAAGGGTTAGGAGTTGAATTTTAATTTGAAAGTTTTATGAGATACTCAAAACATCTGAGAGTAGAATCTCACCAAATTTCATAATTTTTGGAGGTCTGTAACTAGGTCTTTAAATCGTTTCAATTCAGAATCTGAAAACAGAAACTGTTTTCAGAAGTGAGGTTTTTGGTTAAAAAGTTTTTAAAAACCAAATTTTCCGCACCCACTATTCAACCCCCTTCTAGTGGTGCTATACAGGTCCTACACCACTGGTTTTTAGATTCTTTGATTTTGCCTCCTTCTTGTATTCCTTGTGATTTTCCTACAATGGAGACAAAGTTTTAGGTACCCTTTACTTGGGTCCTTGAATGTTAGGGGCACCACCCTTGTTTATATACCCTATGGGAATCAAAACATGGATGTACCTTCTGGGCACATATTTGATATTATTATAAGTTGAATAATACAAAGGATTTTCATGTACTTGACCATTCCCTTTAAAAAATGATGCATTGTTATAAATGTTGTAACTTGGTTTATATGTACTTTGTTGTGGCCGATTTTGATAGCTAAAGTAAGGCATATGATTTTTTTTCTTATATGGTGCTATGTATGTGTGTTCATATGCATTTCTATAAGTCTTATAAGAATGTTGCCTATATTTAGGTCTATATGCATTATAGTGAGTTGGTTGCATTTCATTATGTCCAGTTACATTTGTATACATATAGACATAATTTCTAGGTTGTCTAGATGCAAAGTTTTGCCTAGTTGCACGTTTATATGTGTGTGCTTTTGTGGATGCATGTTGCATTTTTAGCTTGGAATAAGCAGAAGAAGGAGTAGAAGAAGATGTAGCAGGCAAATTTGATTTTATTTTTGTTGCTTTATGAGGTTGTTTAGCACTTGATGAAATGAACTCAGTGTTTTTATCTACTTTGACATTTTCTTCTTTATATCCTAACCCGGTTTTATCGTTTTCATATTTTTGTGACGATATAAGTGTATCTTGCATGTTGGTTCCAGACTTAAATTGTTTTAACATTTTTTCTAAGTCTAGTTTAGATGATTTAAGAGTAGACACTTCATTTTCATAATCATGCATCTTTGTTTTCAATATATTGTTTTCGGTTCTTAAGGTTTGTTCATTATCTCTAAATGATTCAATTTTTTTCTAAAGACTCAAGAGTATTAGTAGACTCTTGTTTAAAAGATTCTAATTGATTGGAAACTTCCAAGTTGGTTGTCTTTAATTTGTCATTTTCTTCAATTAATTTCTTTTTCCCTTTTGACATCCTTTTACAATGAGCATGAATTTTCATAAGTTCATTATACATTTCATCAAAAGTCATCTCGTTATCAGAATCAAAATCGGGAGTAGATGTTACCTCTTTCGTAGACTTTGAGTACACTCGTTTATGAGAGATTGATGACAGATGTATGATTTTAGATGAATACCTTGAATCTTTAATCAAGTGAATAAAAATGCTCCAAAACTTCTTGAAGTGTTCAAATGCTCCCAACCTTTGATTTGGGATCAGCAGGCTACTATGAGTTCTTGCTTCTTGTCTTGTCTTGTTCGTATGATGTCGAATCTTGCTTCTTTGAGTGGTGCTGGCCTCACTCTGATACCAATTGTTGGACCGTGCACCTGCAATAAACACCGCTAGAGGGGGGTGAATAGTGGTTAGCGGAAATTACACTATTACCCTTGATTAAAATCCCCTTTGAAAACAGAATCTGAGACCACCTCAGATTCAGAACCCGTATTTGAAAAATTCAAAAATCCATGTACACGACTCCAAAAATTATGACAATTTCAAGAACTTAACTTCAATATCTTGAAAAGACTCTATCCAAAAATTAGACAAAAATAAGATCTTTTGGCCCTTCAAACAAATAAAAAGATGAAGATTGTCAATCTTGACAGAATTGGACAGAATGTTGCTGATTTTTGAAAACGTGTTTCTCTTTGAATACTCAACCAAAAAGCTTGATCTTTATGTCAAATCACTCCTTAGGATGTGTAATTTATGTTTCCAAAAAGCTCTGACCTTAAACAATTCTGGGTTAAAACATAATTCAAGGTTTCTCAAAACTGGCCAGATTGCAGCCAGATTGGAGCAGTTATTTTGCTACGACTGAAAAACTAACTTTCCCTTGCTCAAATCAAGTGATTCTTATTGCAAATGAAAGACAACAGTCTGGAGTATAACTCCACCAAAAATCACAAATTTTGAAAGTGTTTAGCTATTTTTTTCAAAACATAAGAAGTTGTGTGAAAGCTGTAGTAAAAAACGGGCAGAAAACATAAAAATGCAAAGAAGACAAGAACACCAAAGATTTATCCTGGTTCGGTAAATGTGACCTACTCCAGTCCCAAGGAACACCTTTCCTAGGATTTTACTATGGTATGAACCAAATTACAACAAGAACCAAGCTTGATCCTTGGGCTAAACACCAACCCTATTCAAGACTTGGATGTACACCTCTAAGCAACTCTTGGTTGCAACACCTTTATCACCTATTGATGTAGCTTTATAGATTTGGCTAATCAATCTTACAAATGAGACACAAGAGGCTTGTTACTCTATATCATATATCACTAGAACACCTTGGTTACAAAGAAAGAAACAAGAATGGAGAGAAGAAGATAGCAAGACAATTCAATTTATGCTTTTCAAGTGTGTTTTTCTTCTTCACATTTGCCTCATATTTATAGTGTGAAATAGCTCTTGAAGATAAGAAGTCTTATCTGTCACCATCTTCATCATCAATGCTTAAGTGTCTTCACATCATTGATTGACCACATAAACACCTTGTACATTTGGTAAAATGAAACAACATAATTGGTCCACCTTGGAAAACATTTTGGTTGATTTTTACACTAGAATTTGTCTTGAAAATGATGAAGATAATGTAGTAGGATTAAATGGTATAACTTCTCCACTACCCCCTCAACTTCTTGCCATGAGAATAGGCATGTGAGAGCTGAAAAATTCAAGCAAAAATCAGCTCCATCTTAACCAATATAGCCGTTGGTTTTGAATTCGGAATTTCCAAGTTGGCAATTTTGCCAACTAGCTTCTTTTTGGTTGGTCCACTTATCACCAAGTCATAAAATGAGTACACTATCATATCCACTTGAATATACACATTTTTGAAGCTGTATATATATATATATATCAACTCAGATTTTTGAAGAGAAATCAACAAATAATAGTTGACAATATTATGTCTACATATAACACCAAAATTTCTACTTTTTCTCCTTGTATGTTGTGATCCATTTGACATCTTTGACACCTTTAAATTCTCTTAAAATGATAATTAATATCCTACAATAACATATAAAAGAATTTATTCAAGAAAAAAATTAGAATATGACATCACAACTCGTCACATATCCCGCTACTGTCGATAGTATCATCAATTGAGAGAAATAATATAAAACTACAAAATAATCTTCAAGATAATTATAAATCAACTCCAGAATGAAGATAATAATATACTCATGATATTCATTGAGTGAAAATGCCAAAATTGCCCTCAGTGGTAAAATGACCAAAATGCCCCTGGGGAGAGAAAACTCTAGAAATGACCCTGATGGTCAGGAATAGATATAATAACACCTTTGTGATGATAAATATGATGAGAATAAGTCCTTGAAATATTTTCACCATGTCACGTTCCTATAAAACTCAAAATACCAATTTTGCCCTTTTTGGTAAGTTGTAGAAACTTCCAAGGCACATTAGTCAAAAGACATTTATAATTATTAGAAGCACATAATATCAACATAATGAACATATATAAATCATGTACAAATGAAAACAATCTCTTTATCACATTTTAGAAAAATATTTCTAAAAACCTTAGACATCGATCGATCGAAGTGCCTCTGCATCAGAGATTGATGTCTCACAGTGAGTTTTGTTTTTGATTCTGTGAGACGTGGATCGATCCATGTGAGGAGCTGATATACGTCATCGATCAACATGAGGGGCTAACATACGTTGATCGATCCACGTGAGAGATCGACGTCTCACAGTAAGTTTTTGGTTCTATTCTGTCCAACATCGATCGATCCATGTGTCTCTGCCCGAGAGATCGACGTCATTTTTCTTCACTTTTTCAACTTTTAATCATGTATAACACCATATGTGATATTTTTAAGTATTCACCACTTAAAATCATTACCTTGAAAATTATGCAAACATATTTCTCAACAACTAACACATAGTAGTGTCCACCTTGACTTTTTATCCTACTTAGACCAAATAAGTCTAAGTGAAGCAATTCTAGTACATGACTAGTACTCACTTTATGTTTTGGTTTTAAAGTTTCTTTTACATGTTTTCCTTTTATACATGTTTCATATAGTTGAAAATTATGTAAGTCTAACTTAGGCATACCTCTAATTAGATTCTTCTTAGATAATTTTTCTATGGTTGAAATCCTTATATGGCCTAATCGCCTATGCCATAAATTTATATCTAAGTCATGTGATACTAAACATTTAATTAGCATCTAACATGTTATTTAGAGATAGTGTGTAAATGTTATCATCCATATTTTCTTTTAATGCAATTTCTCCCTTTTCGTTTGTTATATCACAAGAAGTAGGGATAAATGAAACATGATAACCATAATCTATAAGTTGCAAAATACTAAGTAAATTATACGATAGATTACTTACTAACAACACATTCCGTATTTGAAATGTGTTACGATCCCGAATTTTCCCTTTTCCAACAACCTTGCCTTGGTTGTTGTCACCGAAAGTCACCTTTTCTCCATTCTTGATATGTTCCAGCTCGGTAAATAGTTTGGGTTGCATGTCATGTGTCTTGAACACCCACTATCTAAAAACCACTTGGATTTTAGATTCTTTGGCTTTGTCTCCTCTTTGCCTTCTTTATAATTTACCTACAAGGAAGACAAAGTTTTAGGTATCCTTTATTTGGGTCCTTGAGTGTTAGAGGCACCATCCTTGTTTATATACCCTTTGGGTATCCAAACTTGGATGTACCTTCTAGGCTTATAGTTGGCATTTTTAGCATTATAAGTATAAAGAGGAGTTTACATGTATTTGTTCATTCCAACTAAATGAAGGTATATGCATATTAGTGCTATATTTTGGTCTAAAGTTATTATAAAGCTACCGATTTGGATAGCTAAAGTGAGGCATATAACTTTGTTTCTTAAATGACACTTTATAAGTATAATCAAATGCATTCCTATAATTCTTATAAGAAAATTGCCTATATTTCGGTTTATATGCATCAAAATAAGTTTGATGCATTTTATTTTGCCTAGACACATTTGTATACATATATGCACAATTTCTAAGTTGTGGGTGCATGTTGTATTTTTTTTACTTTAGGAATTGAAGAAGAAGTAGGCAAAGTTGAATTTAATTTAGTTGACTTATAAGGTTGTTTACTACTTGATGAAACAAACTTAGTATTTTTATCTACTTTGACATTTTCTTCTTTATATCATAACCCTGTTTTATTGTTTCCATATTTTTGTGATGATATGAGTGTGTCTAACATACCAGTTCCCGGCTTAAATTGTTCTAACATTTTTTCTATGTCTAGTTTAAAAGATTTAAGTTGCGCTATCTCATTTTCACAACTATCTACGGTAGCTTTTAACATGCTATTTTTGGTTTTCAATGTTTATTCATTTTTTCCTATGTGACTCAATTTTAATTTTAAGAGAATCAAGAGTATTAGTAGACCCTTGTTCAAAAGATTCTACCTGATCAAAAAATTCCATGTTGGACGTCTTCAACTTGTCGTTTTCATTAGTTAGTTTCTTTTTCTCTTTAGACAGCTTTTTACAGTGAGCATGCATCTTTAGAAATTCTTCATATATTTCATCGAAACACATTTCATTATCAGAATCTATGTTAGAAGAAGAGATTATCTCATTAGATACAAAGCACACTCGAGCTTCTTCAATTTTTGACTGCTCGGATTCTGAGTCGGAGGAATCGCTCCACGTGCTAGCCTTCATTGTCCTTTTTCCTTTCTTTGCCTTGGGCTCTTTTGGCTTGGATCTCTGTGCCTCCTTAGCTTGTTTTTTATTATTATTATTATTATTATTATTATTATTATTATTATTATTATTATTATTATTATTATTATTTGTCGGACAATCATAAGAAATGTGTCCTTTTGACCGCACTCATAACATTTTAATTCTTTGTTATACTATTTCTCACTATTTTTTTTTGAATTATTTTTCCTAAGTTGAGAAGAGGAAGAAGATGACTGTCGCCTATTACTATTTGGCCGTTTGAAAAATTTCCTAAGTTTTCTAGCTACTAAGATTAAATCATCATCGAATTAAATATCATTATTACTTTCATTATTTTTTATATGTGACTGAGTTGATTTTAAAGCAATAGACTTACCGGATGATTTAGGTGACTCGAACTTTCGTTGGTTCAGTACCTCATATACTCTAAGTGAACCAATCAATTCATCCATTATAGCGATTGACTTTGTCTCCTCAATTGTAGTCACCTTTGGATCCTATTCAGCAGGAAGACTTTGTAGCACTTTTTGAATTTTCTCGTTGTTGGTAAAGAATTTACCTAAAGCTTCTAGCTCACCCTTGTGAGAAACAATGGCCATTGTATAGTTTAACTTTGATTTAGGATGTGCAGACTGCAATGATTTCTTGTGTCTTAGCATTGTCTTCTTAGAACGATGTTGGTGTTGCTTCTTAGAGTGGTGTTGGTCTCGTTCTGATACCAATTGTTGGACTGTAACACCTGCAGTAAACACCACTAGAGGGAGGTGAATAGTTGTTAGCAGAAATTACGCTAATACCCTTGAAATAAAATCCCCTTTGAAAATAGAATATGAGAGCTACTCAGATTCAGTAACCGTTTTTAAAAAATTCAAAAGTTAGTGTACACAACTCCAAAACTTATGAAACTTACCAGAAATCAATTACAATGTATTGACTAGACTCTGTCAAAAATTGAGATAAAAATAAGATCTTTTGGCCCTTCAAATAAGTAAAAAGATTCAGATGGTCAACCTGGACAGAATTGGACAGAATAGTGCTAAAATTTGCAAAAATGTTTCTCTTTAATTACTCAACCAAAAAGGTTGAGCTTTATGTCAAAATACTCCCTAAGATGTCTAGTTCAAGTTTTTAAAGGCTATGACCTGAAACTATGGTTGATTAAATCAGAATGCAAGTTTCCTTGAGACTAATCAGATTACAGCCAGAATGGAGCTGTTATATTTCAAAGACTGAAAGACTAACTTTTCTTTGCTCAAATCAAGTGATTCTTGATTAAAATGAAAGCTAACACTCTGAAGTATAACTCCACCAAAAATCACAAATTTTGAAAATGTTTTCCTATTTTTCAAGACGTGTGAAGTTGGATGAAAACTGTAGTGAAAACGGCCAGAAAACATTAAAGAAAGGAAGAAGACAGGAACACCGAGGATTTATCCTGGTTCAGTCAATGTGACATACTCCATTCCCAAGGAACACCTTTCCTTAGATTTTACTATGAAATGAACACCAATATAACAAGAACCAAGCTTGATCATTGGGTTATACACCAACCCTATTCAAGACTTGGATGATCACCTCTATGCAACTTTGGTTGCAACACCTCTAACACCTACTGTGTAGCCTTATAGAACTGGCTAATGAATCTTAATAATTATGACTCAAAAGGCGTGTATTTATACAAAAAATATCACAAGAACACCTTGGATACACAAAGAATGAATCAAGAAAGAAGAGAAGAGAATAGCAAGACCATGAGCATCAGCTTTTGCTTTCAAGTGTATCTTCTCTTCTTCACCTTGCCTTCTATTTATAGTATGAATTGATCCTTGAAGATAAGAACTCCAATCTGTCAATGCCTTCATCATCAATGCTTAAGTGTCTTCAAACCACTAGTTAGCCATATAAACACTTTGTACACTTGGCAACATAAAGAAGGATGATTGGTCCACCTTGGAACTTCATGTTGGCCAAAATTTTGTCTTCAAAAATGACATCAAAATTGTGAAGATAATACCCAAGGATAAGATGGAATATTCCCTTACCTTCTTGGAAAGATAATAGGACATGTGAATGGCTGAAAATTTTGAATAATTCAACCCCATTTTCAGCTCCTAGCCGTTGCCTTCAAATTTGAAATTTTGCCAACTAGCTTGTATTTGGTTTGTCCACTTGTAACCAAGTAATAAAATGGATAAAAAACTTTGGAACCTGTTATGAGGGCGTTTTTTAGGCTGTATATAAGAGTACAAACTCAGATTTTTGAAGATAAATCAATAAATAAAAGTTGACAAGATTAAGTCAACATACAATCCAAAATTCCCACACTTTTACTCCTTGTATGTTGTGATAAATTTTGCACCATTAACACCCTAATCTCTGAAAAAATATGAGTAAGAGCCTCCAATAATATATGAATAGAAGTCTTCAAGAAGAAACAGAATATGACATCGAATATCGTCACATATCCTGTTACCATCAATAATATCACCAAATAAGAACATAGAATAGAAAATCATGATACAATCTTCAAGAACATCATAAATAAGCTCCATAATGCAGATAATATGACACTCAAGAGATGTCCTTGAGTAAAATGACCAAACTGCCATTGAGGGGTAAAATGACCAAAATACCCCTAGTGATAGAAAACTTAGAAAATGACCATGATGGTCAGAAATAGATAGAATAACACCTTCATAGAGATGAATAAGTAATAAACGTGTCCTTGCATCATTTTCACCATGTGAAGTACATACAAAAACTCAAAATACCACTTTTGTCCTTTTATGTAAGTTGTAGAAACTTCTAATGCATATTAGTCACAAGACATTATTATATTCATCAAAAACACGTAATAACAACATGATAAACATATATGAAGCATCTACAAATGAAATAAATCATTTTATAACATTTTAGAAAAAACATTTCTAAAAACTCTAGACATCGATTGATCGAAGTGTCTCTGCTTGAGAGGTCGATGTCCCACAGTGAGGTCCAGATTTTGTCTCTGACCTACATCGATCGACCGATGTGTACAAAGATCGATTGAGTGTCTCAGGTTTAGAGATCGATATCTCACAATAAGGTTTGATATTTTCTCTGCCTTACTTCGATCGATCGATGTAGATATCGATATATACATCGATCGATTGATGTGTCCTACCTGAGAGATCGATATCATTTTTTTTACTTATTTCATATATTTCAACTCTTTATCATTTGTAACATCTTATGTGTCATTTTTATGACATGTAACACTTAAAATCATAATTTTGAAAATTATCCAAACATATTTCTCAATATAGGCTACTTGTTCTTCAGTACGAATATGTTCTACAACGATATCGCCATTATTTACATGGTCACGAAGGAAATGGCATCTTACGTCTATGTGTTTTGCCTTAGAATGTAAGACAACATTCTTAGATAAGTTGATAGCACCCATACTATCACAATAAATAGGAATTTGATTTACATATATACCAAAATCTGAAATTTGTTGTTTTATCCATAGTAATGGTGTAGCGAACCGCCCGAAACTAAGGTTTCGACTCAGTGCATCCGTCGTACTCTGCTACGAGAAGTACTAGGCATCGATACTATACATGTGCATGTCGACATCAATAATGAATAAGTAGAAGCAACATAAACATGAACAAAATACAATCAACATGCATCACTATACATTATACTTCGGTACAAATCGTCCGATGCTATACACTGAATTACTCGAAATACATCATGATCTCATAAATAAAATCTTCTATATAATCTGTCAGTCACTTCCTTTCTATTAATGAACTATCTGGCCTGTCCGCAACAAGCCGGTATAATGGTACCTACTATCTGTAAAGTGATAAGGCAAGTTGTGAGCGATAAAACAACATAATCACCCAGCAAGTAGTCCTACTACATACAACATGTGGATCATGCATGGGGAGATGGGGTACAAAATAAGGATAACATAATAATGAACATAATAAAGTGCGTCTCCGTTACAATTAAATGAGACATGATACAAGTGTAGAACAGAACATAAAAGTTTACATCATATCATAAAAATCTTAGCTTTCTATCTCAGTCCATCCGTACATACCTGTCCATACTTACATTATAATCCACATCATACAAAGGTCATATCTTGTAGCCATTACATCATCATACATAGTCTTCCTAAATAAACTTAAGGACGTAATAAACTTACGGATATTCTAACCATAACCTAAGGTAATATGGTCATAACATGATGCATAAAACATGACTTTTCATAACATATCATGACTTTCTTCCGTAATATACATAACTTGACGTTTCATAAATCATAACATGACTTTGCATTTCATAATCTAAAATATAACATTTCATGATGGCCATAGCACTTTCCTAGGAATAATAACGCATGATGAACCGATTGATTCTCCATATAGTACATGTATGACATAAAACATTTTAAGCATATGTACATGTGCTAATGGTGACGTGCTATGACAGACATCCTGTGTCCCAGACCCGGTGTTACACTTGGCCATAAATGTAATCATAGGCCCTTGACATCTACCACCCCGGTACCGATGTCACACTGGCGAAATATAACATAATCAGAATCATGACATAACATAACATATCTTGTGTTGATGGAATCAATCGTCTCGCATTTATTATTCGTATGCATATGACTTTTAAAACATGTAATGCGATAAAAATAACTTTTCAAACTTTTTATTTCGTGCAATATGAAACTCTTCGTGTAAGGGCATTTTGGTCATACTATAACATATCATCAACATCACTTACTTATTTACCTTCCACATATCATTGTCCACCAATCATACTTTCTTAATCATCTAATCTACGCATGTATTTCATAATTCATAACTTAGGTGCTTAGGTCATATAATTCCTAATTACTTAAACATATCATCTAGGAGTTTCATAATTTGTATCATAATTTACATCTTATCATCTATTACATATACGAATATACATAACATGAATTAAGATCATTTATGTCATAAGATCTTGGTGTGTGTGTGTGTACATGTATTTATGTATATACATATGTATACTTCCATAAAATATACATATGGGTGTTCATTTTGCCTAATAAAGTTATGTTCCTCATAAAAAGGCCTTTATGGCCGTTTATTACATATATTTATACTTGGAAATATATTTTCATACTTATTACATATAGTACATAATTTAGTCATATTTCATATCTTAGGTACATAATACACCTAAATATACTTAACATGTAATAAAACCCTTTATCTCCAAAATATAATCGTATAATCGTATATGTATAATTGTATAATAAAATATATATACTTGATCATATTTCATATATGTGTACATAAAATATACAAAGTCATTCTTTTTCATAAGTTAACACATCCATTACATATATACATATGCATAAAATATAATAACGCCACTTTATCCTAAAAGTTCTAATGGCCGAACATGTATCAATTTATATATACAATAACAGAAATCATACCCGGTATATCCCAACGATAGCAAACGCTATCGCTAGGGTCTGGGAGGGTGAGAGGCATGCAAACAATACCTCCATCCCAAGGGATAGAGAGTTTGCTTCTAGTGAGATCCCCGGCTCTATATGTACCCGCATAGATAGCACAATAATAGGAATATGTACTAGTGAAAAGATTTTATTCAACATGAACAGAAGTCTTCCGATATTAAAATAGCCATAACAGTGGATATATCATTTATAATCCAAAAAGCCTTATGGCCGAATTGGTGCAAGGATATTTACAATATATACATGTCACATAAACATATATTTGCACATTATTATGATGAAAACTTGAACCTATAACATGGATGATCCAACCTTGGTACAAACATACATACTTAGTCTTTGTAAAACCATATAGTATTTAAGAAGAATTCTTGCCTTTACCACTTTTTTTCACTTTAAAGTGATGTTCTTCACTTGGTTTTTGAAGAAAATCTTCTCCCTTGTACCTTATACAACTCACGGTTTGAACACCCAAAAATTAGAGAGTTAGTGTACAACTTTATGAAAATGGAAAAATGGAAGAAGAATAGTTGAACTTAGATGATCTTCTTACATTGCTACCTCTTAGTTTTTCATCCTTAAAATTTGGCCATTCTCACTTGAGGTTAGAGGTGTATGATTTCTTGTCTTAAAGTAATAGTGTTAGGTGAAGAATGGACATGTTCACCTTTGTTCTTCCTTGAAGGGGTTTTTGGCCAAAAAATAGAGAAGAAGGAGTTGAAGAACTTGTTTATTTTGGAGAGGAAAGAGATGAGGTTTGAAGGATTTGTGACTTGTGTTGGAGTGTGTAATGCAAGAGAAGAAACTTCTCCCTTGCCCCTTGCTTAATATTTTCGGCCATGAAGTGGAAGAGGGACTTGGATGAGTTGTTGGAAAATGTTGGAGCGTGAGATGGAGAAAGAGAAATCATCTCCTTTGTTTTTCATTGAATATTTCGGCCATGAGAGGAGAGGAAGAGCTGTTTGAAGGTTTGGATCTCTTGGAAGAGAGAGAGGATTGCTTGAGGAAAAATGGGAGTGTAAGAAATATTGGAGTGTGTAATGGAAGATGAGAGGAAAATATTTTCTCCCTTTGTTGGTTTTTGGCTGAGATGGGGGAGGGGAAAAATGGAGTTGTTGGTGAAATGGATGAAAGAGAGAATAAAACATGGATGAAATGTAAGAGTTGAAAGTGTGTAGAGAATAAAACAATTCGGTTTTTCCCCTTGGTAAATCTCGGCTGGAGTGAGGAAATGGGGAAGAGGGTACCGTTGAAAGTGAGAGGGAGGGGAAAAAAGAAGAAAAATTTGATAGATTTTGGTTGTATTAGGTGTAAAGTATGATGTGAGATGTGATGGTGGAAGAACAGGTGTAAGAAAAGAAAAAGAAGATAGTGACCCTTGAATAGGAGGGGGATGGCCTAAAGGTGTAAAAAGAGGAGAGTGTGGTTTTGTTTTATTTTCCATGTAGGATAAAGTGGAAGAAAATGTGATAATTGGGGTAAAAGTGTATAGAGTTTTTTTTTGTGTAGTAGAGAACAAATGGAAGAAAACTTTTCTTCCACTTGCAAGGGAGAGGCGTCCATGTGGGGGTTTTGGTGGTTAAAATAGGACAAAATGTCATCATTTGGTTTCTACACAATTTTATCTGCTTGGTATTTTGTTGGGGTATTTTTATTAGGTCTACCGACTTAGATTGTTACTGACTAAATTTATTTAAATCCTATTGTATGTTCGAACGTTCTTTATCTAATCCTGTCGAGTCTTACAATATTCGTTAACGTATATTTTGGTTATTTTTCGAGCTTTCTAACCCCGGTATATAATGTCGATGTCATTATAATCCTAAATAAAATTTAAATTCCACCAAAATTTTATCGACATCGCATTTGCATTCTATTTTCAATCGTCTTATTTTATTTTTCCACTGATCCAGAAATGCGGGTTGTAACTAATTGTGTGCACATATACTAAGGGCCATGTATTCCGCCTTAGTGGTGGATGCTACACCAGCTTAGTTTTTCAAAAACCATGATGTTAATAAATTTCCAATGAATTTAGATGTCTCACTTGTGCTTTTTCTATCTGTTTTACATCCTCTATAATCGGCGTCAGAGTAAGCATGCAAATTAAATTTACAATTTTTATTGTACCAAAGTCCTAATGTGGGGGGTATGCTTAATTTAACAAAATATCCTTTTTACAGCATTAAAGTACGAGACTTTAGGATTACTTAGAAAACGAGCATACATACAAACACTAAACAGAATATCATGTCTACTTGTAGTAAGATAAAGCAAAGAGTCAATTATAAATCTATATAATCCATTATCAAAATCCTTTCCATTTTCATCTTTTTCAAGTTTAATGGCTACATTCTTAGGGGTGGTAGACGGTTTCAAGTTTTCAAAATTAAATTTCTTAATCATGTCATTAATATATTTCACTTGACTTATGTGTATTCCTTTACTAGCTTGCTTAATTTTCAACCCAAGAAAATAATTTAGTTCGCCTGTCATATACATCTCAAACTCGAATTTCATGCAAGTTTCAAATTCTTCTACTAATTTATCACATGTAGATCCAAAAATAATATCATCAACATAAATTTGAGTAATGAGTAAATCCAATTGTTCTTGTTTCAAGAATAGAGTACTATCGATGGCTCCTCTTTTAAATCTATTTTCTAAGGGGAAATTTGCAAAGTGATCATACCAAACTCTAGGAGCTTGTTTTAAACAATATAGCGCTTTCTTTAACTTATAAGCATGATTTGGATATTTCACATTCTCAAATCCGGGTGGTTGCTTTACATAGACTTCTTCTTGTAGAGAAAAAGGGGTTTGAGTGATTTTAAAATACATGATTTAATCGTGTTACAAAGAAATGCATGACATATTGCATATTACTTGCCTTATATAGTTCATATATAATGTTGCCGTACTAACGCGCCATGAAGCTTTAAAGCTTACATCAAATGGAAAACATTTGTTGTGTTTGAACTATTTTCAGGTGCCACCATTAATGGACTAAACTAGTTCATTAAGTGAAATACTTAGTTAATTAAACTAAGTAGTTCATTAAAGGAAGCAATATTTGGACAAAGCACAAAGGCAACAAGGTGAAGAAAGGAAAGTCTTCCACTCTCCTCTCCACACTATATTACACGCCTTAACATATATATATGTATATATATATATATATTCAGATTTTTTGAAAAAGGCACATACACATTTATTCCAACGTACTACCGACACGTTATATATTTTACGTATGTACGTTAACGTCACACCACTATACTTAAATCATATTTATGAGTATATTCAGGTCTTATATCATATGATATAAGTCAAGGTGATGACAAATTAAATACGACACGTTAAAAGGTTCTAAACCAAAAATTGTCGTATCGGGCGAATACCGAAACTTCGCCAACGTGTCACGTACTTGCCATAAATAGATGGCCAGCCCCTAAACTTCAAAAATAGCCATAAATTTCGTGGCTTACATGGTATGTGCAGCCATAAAATCATTCCATGTTGGCACACACAAATCACCCCACATTAAGGCCAAATTGTGGAGATTCCAATTTCAAGTTTGTCACATGTCTAGGTGCCACTTTAATCAGCCTTATGAGCTGAATATTAAAGTTTAATTTATGTATATTATGTGTAACATAATATATATAACATGTGCAAAAATTTGGAATTTAATTAGAGAAAAATCGGGTATTCGATAAACATCGAAAATTTGGTTTTCTACGTACACGACACATGGAATGTTTTTGGCATATCATATAACATGTATCTAGACACTTTTTACATATTTCATACATCTCAAAGTGTTCTAGAAAATTCATTTAAAGGCTGATTGGAATATACCATATATGTATTATTAAATGTGCACTATTTTACAAAGTTTGCAAAAATAAAATTCAGCACATGTCCAAGTCATTATGCATGCCTATAACAGCTGAGTTGGAGCATATGTGGAGCCTTGTTTGCATATTGATTGGTCAAGAATGAAGCATAAAATGTTAATGACATAAAGGAAGGAGCTACACAAGGTAACATTTCAAACTTATGTCTCATTTGGAACACATGATGAAAGTTTCAGCATGTGCACTATAGGCTGGCCGATTTTTTGTAACTTATGAAGGATATTTTACTTCTTGATTAAGGTGGACTAATTGAAAGATAATTTGGAAGCATTTTAAATAAGTTATGGAATTTAAGTGGTGATATTTTTAAATATCACACATGCTGAAAATTTCAGCATGTGTGAATGTATAGTGGCCGAAATGTTGGCCTCATTGGTGTCCAATTTTATTCCATACATGATGAGAATATTGTATACTAAATGGTGATTGAATTATCCCTTAATTTCTTGGATTAAATCAATGCAAAATAGGCAATATTTTGAATAAAAGATGTATGTTACACATGCTGAAATTTCAGCATGTGTAAGACTCATTATGGCCGAAAATTTGCATGCCTTTTGGAGACAATTGTCTTGCTAATTTTATATGATGATCTTGGGAGTTATGGTAACTATTTTATGATGATTTTGGCACATGTTTTAAGTGTTATTCTCAGATTTGTCTAGTCATCAAGTGATGAAAACATCTAACCAATCAATGAGTGCCAAGTAAGCAAGGGCTTAATGATCATCCATTGAGGAGATGCCAAGTAAGCAAAGACATGTCACAATGATGCCATATACTCTTCTAAGGACTTAAAAGATAATTTTCAAGAGAGGAAGATCACCCAAGGGGGGCGGCCACATTGATAAAAAGGAAACAAAAGAGCAAAACAAGAACAAGAACAAGTCTTGCAATTTTGGAAAGATCGAAAACGTCTAGCCCTGTCCTTCTACAATCTCTTTCTTTCTTCTTCCTAAAAGCCTATTGTACTTACATTCATATTCTTGAATAGGCTTCTTATAGACCACCACATATTCTTTGTCATTGTAAAAGATTGATCAAGGTGTGATCAATCTTAGACTTGAAAGGCGCTGGTGTTCGTGTGCATTGTATTCACATACAAGGTTTGTAAAGGGTTGGAGTTGGTGTGTAACTCCATCAACCCTGTGGTAAGGTGTTTTTGTGTTGTGTGATTAGTGTGAATCGAGGAAGGTGTCCTCGAAGACTGGAGCAGGTTGTTTATAACCAAACCAATATAACATTCTTGGTGTCATTTACTTTCAGCACTTACTTTCAGTTTCAGCACTGTTTATTGTTTCAGCACTTATTGTTTTTGATCAACATGCTTATGTCCACACTCGAGTCATTTAAATTATTGCCTAATGAATCTATCGTATATATGGATCTTCGCTTGACTAACATTTACAATTCTCTTGAGTCTCTTGGAAAAGCCTTTACTATGCAGGAAAAGGTACAAAAGGTCTTGCGAAGCCTTCCATCCGAGTGGGACCCCAAAGTAACGGCAATAGAAGAAAGCAAAGAAACCAAGTCAATTAAGATGGAAGAATTAATTGGATCACTTAAGGTTTATGAGAACAAACGCACCATAAGGAAATCAGAATCATCAAAACAAGGTAAAGCTATTGCATTTAAATCAAATGAATACGTCTCTACTTCTTCTGATCACGTAGATGATAGTGATTCTGAATCGGATAACGATGACTTATTTTTATTGGCTAAAGGCTTAAGAAAATTCATGAGAAAGTCATTTAGAAACAAAAATAAGGTCACTTCGACTAAAAAAAATAAGAACAAGACAAACGACAAAGATGTTAACTGTTATGAATGCGGTAAACTTGGACATCTATCATATGACTGTCCTAATAAGGACAAGCAAACAAATAAATACCCTGACAAGGATCGGAACAAGAATAGACCCGTCTCAGAACCTAAGCAAAGGAAACGAGCTCTCAAAGCCTCCATTTGGAGTGACACATCGGATTCCGAAACTGAAACAGAAGAGGAGACTGCACAAGTATGCTTTGTGTCAAAAGCATCAAACGAGGTATCATCTGACTCTGATTCTGACTCTGAGCCTTTTTATGATGATCTTTTTAGTCAGTACTTAGAATTGCATAAATTTACTAAGACTCTCGCGAAAGAAAAGAAGAAATTAATTGAAGACAAGAAACTGTTAGAATCTTCTAACGAGAATCTTGTCGCTCAATTAAACGATTTAAAGGAAGAGTCATCATGCATCATTACTGCATTAAAGACAGAGATCTCATCATTGACCACACAAAATAATGAAATGAAATCCGAGATTTCAAGTTTGAAATCAAGGAATACAGACTTAGAGAAAATGATGAAACAGTTTGATACGGGATCTAACATGCTAGAGCATATTATCTTATCACAAAAGCATGATAGTGATAAAACAGGTTTAGGATACATTGAAACAAATGAAGTATCCATTAAACCAACCAAGTTCGTAGTGTCTAAGAAAGTAGACACCCCAAAACAAAAAACGGCTTCTAAGATGACACAAAGACCCCCTCTCCCCTACTCACGCCCTACTTCTTCCTCATATCATGCGAAATACAATTTTGTGTCATATAGATATGATAAGAAACAAGTGATGCACACACGTCATCCATTTCATTCATCTAGATCACGCACTACGCACACAAACACAAGGACATATCAAAAACGTCCTACATATAATGAGTATAAAGGAGTTCTTGGCCAAAGGACTAAAGCGCAGTCACCACATGTTTACTACATTGCACCTTCATCAACATTCTTGCCATTTATTAGACCGAGAATGATCACCCAAGTATGGGTACCGAAAGATACTTTTACTAAAAGGTGAATAACTAACTCACAAGGACCCAAAATTAAAAGGGTACCTAAATCATTTTTACACATTCCAGCAAACCTACTCATCAAAAGATACATCAATCAAATGGTTCCTTGACAGTGGTTGCTCGAAGCACATGACGGGTGATCCGAGCCTATTCACGAAATTAAAAAAGGTCACAAAAGGCGGATCCGTGACCTTTGGAGACAACAACAAAGGCAAGATCATCGGAAAAGTTACAATTGGAAACCCAAGAACTCTTCAAATCTCCAACATCTTTTTGGTACACTTATCTTATAATCTTCTTACCATTTCGTAATTCATTGACAATGGTTTTGATGTGTGTTTCACTCACCCATATTGCAATATAATAAATAAAAATAGAGAAACAGTCTTAAAAGGAAAACGGGAAGGTAACATTTTTACGCTTTCTATGGATGATATGTTAGACGCTAAGGTTAAGGGTTTCATGTCAAATGAACCTAACATAAATTTGTGGCATAGACATTTAGGACATATTGGCATTTCTACACTAAAAAAACTCCAACGAAAGAACCTAATACGAGGACTGCCTACACTTGATTTAGACAACTTTCAGTTGTGTGAATCTTGTATAAAAGGCAAACAAACACGCGAGTCACTAAAACCCAAAAATGAAATAAGCACGACTAGAGTTTTAGAATTACTACATATTGATTTGTTTGGTCCTAGTCGCACTACGAGTCTTGGTGGGCATCACTATGCTTGCGTGATTGTTGATGATTTTTCTCGTTATACTTGGATTTTGTTTCTTGCACATAAGGATGATAGTGCCATTGAGATTGCGAAACTAATAAAACAACTTGAAATGCATCTTCTATTGAATGCATCTTTGTTGGATATTCTGTAAATTCAAAAGCATATAGATGTTATGATCCTCTCAATAGAAAAATCATAGAATCTATTCATGTGAAGTTTAATGAATTTGGTGAGATTGATAAAGATAAAGAATATGACGATGATTTTGAATTAAAACCCGTGTTGAATGATGATGATGGCACGTTTGATATGCATGATACACTAGAATGCATGATCACTTAGAAATGCATGAGAACATAGAAAATAATCAACCAAGATGGCATAGAGATCACCCACATGATCTCATTATAGGCGATATCACTCACGGTATGCGACTACGTAGAAGAATAACTTCGGATGAAATAAATCAATTTCATGCTATGATTTCCGAAATTAAACCCAAAAATGTGCATGATGCTTTGAGTGATTCTTCTTGGATTGATGCTATGCATGACGAACTTAATCAATTTGTTAGAAATGAAGTATGTGATTTAGTGCCACGACCACAAGATAAGACCAAATAGGCACAAAGTGGGTGTTTAGAAATAAAATGAATGAAGAAGGAAAAGTTGTTAGAAATAAAGCTAGACTTGTAGCACAAGGCTATAATCAAGAAGAAGGAATTGATTATGATGAGACATTTGCACCCGTAGCACGATTAGAAGCTATACGACTTTTACTTGCCATTGCTTGCATGAAAGATTTTAAACTCTACCAAATGGACGTGAAAAGTGCATTTTTAAATTGATTCATACAAGAAGAGGTATACGTGAAACAACCACCCGGTTTTGAAGATTTGAAACATCCCGATCACGTGTACAAACTAAAGAAGGCACTATACGGACTAAAGCAAGCACCTAGAGCATGGTATGATCGTTTTGCTACTTTCCTATTAGAAAATGGTTTTAAAAGAGGTACTATAGACAGTACATTATTTTTGAAACAAGATAAATCGGATTTACTTATTATTCAAATTTACGTTGATGACATTATTTTCGGTTCTACTTCTCATAAACTTGTTGAAGATTTTGAAAATTGCATGAAATCCAAATTTGAAATGTCTATAGTTGGCGAATTGAACTACTTTCTTGGCTTGCATATTAAACAAACAAGTAAAGGCATCCACACAAGCCAAGCCAAATATATAAATGATATGATTAAAAAGTTCAATTTTGAGAATTTAAAACCATCCCCCAGCCCTATGAGTGTTACTACCAAATTAGATAAAGATGAACATGGTAAGGATTTTGATAATGCATTGTATAGATCTATGATTGGCTCTTTGTTATATCTTACTATTAGTAGGCCTGATATCATGTTCAGTGTATGTATGTGTGCATGTTTTCAAAGTCAACCTAAGGTGTCTCACTATAATGCGGTAAAAAGAATATTCCGCTATATTAAGCACACACCTACCTTAGGCATTTGGTATGATAAAGATGGTGAATTTAACTTACATGCCTATACTGATGCAGATTATGGTGGCTGTAAAATAGATAGGAAAAGCACGAGTGGCACTTTCCAATTTATAGGAAACTCACTTATTTCATGGTTTTCCAAAAAGCAAGCAAGCGTAGCTTTATCCACTACTGAAGCTGAGTACATGGAACTTAGTCTTTGTTGCACACAATTATTATGGATAAAACAACAACTTTCGGACTTTGGAATTACCGTAAATAGAATTCCTATATATTGTGATAGTATGTGTGCAATTAACCTATCTAAGAACCCCGTGTTACACTCTAAGGCCAAGCATATAGAAGTACGCTATCACTTTCTTCGTGATCATGTAAATAATGGTGATATTGTCATAGATCACGTACGCACAGAGGCACAAATAGCGGATATCTTCACTAAAGTCTTAAATCAAGCCACGTACGAAAATCTTCATTCTAAATTAGGCATGATTTCTGCAGATTTGATTTGACTCTCTTTCCATATTTACAGGCATATTTTGATTGACTTTCCAAAATAAAGGGGGAGAGAATGCATGATTTAAGAGGGAGAGAGCAACTGATTGCATAAATCAAGGGGGAGAGAGAAACTGATTGCATAAATCAAGGGGGAGCGGTTTGAAATTTGAAATTCAAATTTTTAATTTATGCATGATTAAAGGGGGAGCGATAAGATTTAAATCATGATTGTAGGTTATTTTGAAAATCATCAAAAGGGGAAGATTGTAGAGAAAAAGGGGTTTGAGTGATTTTAAAATACATGATTTAAACGTGTTACAAAGAAATGCATGACATATTGCACATTACTTGCCTTTTATAGTTCATATATAATGCTGCCGTACTAACGAGCCATGAAGCTTTAAAGCTTACATCAAATGGCAAACATTTGTTGTGTTTGAACTATTTTCAGGTGCCACCATTAATTGACTAAACTAGTTCATTAAGTGAAGTACTTAGTTAATTAAACTAAGTAGTCATTAAAGGAAGCAATATTTGGACAAAGCACAAAGGCAACAAGGTGAAGAAAGGAAAGTCTTCCACTCTCCTCTCAAAACTATATTACACGCCTTAACATATATATATATATATATTCAGATTTTTTGAAAAAGGCACATACACATTTATTCCAACGTACTACCGACACGTTATATATTTTACGTACGTACGTTAACGTCACACCACTATACTTTACTCATATTTATGAGTATATTCAGGTCTTATATCATATGATATAAGTCATGGTGATGACAAATTAAATACGACACGTTAAAAGGTTCTAAACCGAAAATTGTCGTATCGGGCGAATACCGAAACTTCGCCAACGTGTCACGTACTTGCCATAAATAGATGGCCACCCCTACACTTCAAAAATAGCCATAAATTTCATGGCTTACATGGTATGTGCAGTCATAAAATAATTCTATGTTTGCACACACAATTCACCCCACATTAAGGCCAAATTGTGGAGATTCCAATTTCAAGTTTGTCACATGTCTAGGCGCCACTTTAATCAGCCTTATGAGCTGAATATTAAATTCTAATTTATGTATATTATGTGTAACATAATATATATAACATGTGCAAAAATTTGGAATTTAATTAGAGAAAAATCGGGTATTCGATAAACATCGAAAATTTGGTTTTCTACGTACACGACACATGGAATATTTTTGGCATATCATATAACATGTATCTAGACACTTTTTACATATTTCATACGTCTCAAAGAGTTCTAGAAAATTCATTTAGGGGATGATTGCAATATACCATATGTGTATTATTAAATGTGCACTATTTTACAAAGTTTACAAAAATAAAATTCAGCACATGCCCAAGTCATTATGCATGCCTATAACAGCTGAGTTGGAGCATATGTGGAGCCTTGTTTGCATATTGATTGGTCAAGAATGAAGCATAAAATGTTAATGACATAAAGGAAGGAGCTACACAAGGTAACATTTCAAACTTATGTCTCATTTGGAACACATACTGAAAATTTCAGCATGTGCATTATAGGCTGGCCGGATTTTTGTAACTTATGAAGGATATTTTACTTCTTGATTAAGGTGGATTAATTGAAAGATAATTTGGAAGCATTTTGAATAAGTTATAGAATTTAAGTGGTGATATTTTTAAATATCACACATGCTGAAAATTTCAGCATGTGTGAATGTATAGTGGCCGAAATGTTGGCCTCATTGGTGTCCAATTTTATTCCATACATGATGAGAATATTGTATACTAAATGGTGATTGAATTATTTCTTGGATTAAATCAATGCAAAATAGGTAATATTTTGAATAAAAGATGTATATTACACATGCTGAAATTTCAGCATGTGTAAGACTCATTATGGCCGAAAATTTGCATGCCTTTTGGAGAAAATTGTCTTGCTAATTTTATATGATGATCTTGGGAGTTATGGTAACTATTTTATGATGATTTTGGCACATGTTTTAAGTGTTATTCTCAGATTTGTCTAGTCATCAAGTGATGACAACATCTAACCAATCAATGAGTGCCAAGTAAGTAAGAGTTTAATGATCATCCAATGAGGAGATGCCAAGTAAGCAAAGACATGTCACAATGATGCCATATACTCTTCTAAGGACTTAGAAGATAATTTTCAAGAGAGGAAGATCACCCAAGGGGGGCGGCCACATTGATAAAAAGGAAACAAAAGAGCAAAACAAGAACAAGAACAAGTCTTGCAATTTTGGAAAGATAAAAAACGTCTAGCCCTATCCTTCTACACTCTCTTTCTTTCTTCTTCCTAAAAGCCTATTGTACTTACATTCATATACTTGAATAGACTTCTTATAGACCACCACATATTCTTTATCATTGTAAAAGATTGATCAAGGTGTGATCAATCTTAGACTTGCAAGGAGGTGGTGTTCGTGTGCATTGTATTCACATACAAGGTTTGTAAAGGGTTGAAGTTGGTGTGTAACTCCATCAACCCTGTGGTAAGTTGTTTTTGTGTTGTGTGATTAGTGTGAACCGAGGAAGGTGTCCTCGAAGACTAGAGTAGGTTGTTTATAACCGAACCAGTATAACATTCTTGGTGTCATTTACTTTTAGCACTTACTTTCAGTTTCAGTACTGTTTATTGTTTTTGATCACATTCGTAAAAATAGTAAACGAATTTCAAAAATTACGAAACCTTTCAGAATTATAGCCACACGCCTTAGGGTTCTTTTGGTGCAAGTTTCAACTCTTTTGGATAAGTATAATTCATCGAAATGTCCAACGTTCTGAGACTAGTGCAGTCTGATTTTCAAGCTTGCAAAGGTTGAGACTTTGATCGTCTTTGACTAACTTCCCAAAAGAAATTTTTAGAACTGTTTCAACCCATTTAAATACAACTTATAAGGGGTTAGTCTTTAAATTTTCAGAGCATTTGGAGTTACTTACAAATAGGTATTAATTTTTCAAATCAGTCTACCGTTTCTGGCAGATTTGCGCAATCTGACCACCAATGAATTTTCAAGGGGTTAGAGGTTGAATTTAAATCTGAAACTTTTAGGAGACACTCATAACATCTGAGTCTAAGTGCTCTCTAAATTTCAGAATTTTTGAAGACCTGCAACCTAGTTTTCAAAACATTTTAAAACTTGTCCTGAAAACATAAATTGTTTTCAGAAGTTGAGTTCTTCAGGCAAAACTATTTAAAAAAACCACACTTTCTGCACCAACTATTCAACCCCCCCTTCTAGTGGTGCCTTGCAGATCCTACACTTCTTGTATAAAATCCTTTAAAAATGCACTTTTTACATCTGTTTGATAAAGTTTAAAATCTTTTATGCAAACAATGGCAAGTAATAATCGTATAGCTTCTAAACATGCTACGGGTACAAATGTCACTTCATAATCTATTCCCTCTTCTTGATTATATCTTCGTGCTATAAGCCTAGCTGTATTTTTAGCAACTTTACCATCCTCATTCATTTTATTTCTAAATACCCATTTCATACCTATTATTGTATTGTCTTGTGGTCGGGGTACTAAATCTCATACATCTTTTCTTGTAAATTGATTTAATTCGTAATGCATAGCATCAATCCAAGAAGAATCATTCAAAGCATCATGCACATTCTTTGATTCTATTTCAGAAATCATAGTTAGAATTGACTGATTTCATCTTGATCGATTCTTCTACGTGGTCATACACCTTGAGATATGTCGTCTATTATGTGGTCGTGTGGGTGATCTCTATGCCATCTTGGTTGATTATTTTCTAAGTTTTCAAGCGATTCTAAGTATTCATGCATTTTTAGTGTGTCATGCTCATCATGTATGCTATTTTCTTCTACGTCATCCATCATGGGTTTCAACTCAAAATCATCATCATATTCTTTATTTTTTTCAGTTCACCAAATTCATTCAATTCCACATGTATAAATTCCAAAATTTGTCTACTGACGGGATCATAGCATCTATATGCCTTAGAATTCGCAGCATATCCAGCAAAAATACATTCAATAGGTTTGGACTCAAATTATCTAAATTATTCTTTGTGTTTAATACAAAACATGTACATCCAAAAACATAAAAATAATCAATCTTTGGCATGGATCATTTAAAATCTCATATGGCGTTTTGTTAATTTTCTTTCGAATGGATAAACGGTTAATTATATAACACGCACAATTAAGGGCTTCGGCACACAAAACTCTAGGTAATCAATTTTCACTTAGCATGGTTCTTGCAACGTCCTATTCTTTCTTTCAACTACATAATTTAATTATGGCGTTCTAGATGGTGAACATTCATGCTTAATACCTTTTTCTTCACAAAAAGCAACCATATCTTTATTTTTAAATTCGCTGCCTCTGTCGCTCCTGATCTTTTTCACATTCACTCTGTATTTATTTTCAAGTTATTATATCAATTTAAAAATCTCACCAGCATTATCATCTTTATTTGCAAGAAATAAAGTCTATGTATAACGAGAAAAATTATCAACAATAACACATGCATAGTGTCGTCCTCCAAGGCATCTAGTACGACTAGGACCAAACAAATCAATATTTAATAATTCCAAGATTCTAGATGTGCTAATCTCATTTTTGGACTTAAGTGATTCACGTGTTTGTTTGCCCTTAATACAAGATTCACACAACTTAAAGTTGTCTAAATAAAGTTGAGGCATTCATCGTACTAGATTCTTACGTTGAAATTTTTCAAGAATGGAAATATCAATGTGTCCTAAACGTCTATGTCATAAATTCACATTCGGTTCATTTGAACTTTACTTTTGCATCTAACATATCAACCATAGATAATGTAAAAATATTTCCTTCTCTTTTCCTCTTAATAGTATTTCTCTAATTTTATTAACAATATTGCAGTACGGGCGAGAAAACTTCACATCAAAGTCACTATCAAGAAATTGTGAAATGCTAAGCAAGTTATAGATAAGTTGCTTACCAACAATACTTCGGAAATCTGAAGGGTACTTGGATTTCCAATTTTATCCTTTCCAATTATATTACCTGTATTGTCATCTCCAAAAGTTACGGATCCTCCTTTTGCAACCTTCTTCAATTTCGAAAATAAGGTTGGATCACCCGTCATGTGTCTTGAACAACCACTATCAAGAAACCACTTGTTTGCTACATCTTTTATTTTATATGATCCCTATAAAGTGTAACGATCATTCAGGTACCCTTTATTTTTGGGTCCTGAAGGATTAGTGATTCAACCCTTCACAAGAGTACCTTTAGGTACCTAAACTTGGGTAACCTTTCTTGGTCTTACAAAAGATGAGAGAAAAGATGAAGAAGGAATCTAGAACATGTCATGAGCATTTCTATTTGGCCTATAATGGCCGAACCTTACATTGTATAAATAGGATGAATTTCGACTTTGATGTGCATTTCGGTGTGCATGCAAGTTGCATGATTTAGATGCATTAGTATGATATGAATATCGAGTATACCTCAATGGCTTTCTTTCATATTTATGTGGCAAATGATTATAGTTTCCATGTGATGAAAAAGAAATAGTATGATGAGATACAATAGGAAACTCGCTAGTTTGTGTCGTTGCCTTCTTAAGCATTACAGTAGTTTTGAATACATGTGGTTGCTTAGATGAAGATAAAATAAAATTTGTAGATTTACGTTGTACTCGATTATCTTCAATGTACCCTAATCGGGTTTTGTCAGATTCACATTTTTGAGAAGAGATGAGATGATCTAACATGCAAGTTCCTGTATTGAATTGTTTTACCGTCTTTTCTAGATCTGCATTTTTTGATCTCAAATCTATGATCTCAGTTTTCATTACAACATTTTCGGATGTCAAAGAATCAATTTCAAATTTCAATGATAAATCAAACTAGACGACTCCCTTTTTGAATCGTTTAATTGAGATACAAGATTTGTGTTAGAAGATTCTAACAATTTCTTGTCTTCAATTAAGCGTTTCTTTTCCCATGCAAGAGTCTTAGTAAACTTATGTAACTCAAGATATTGAACATAAAAATCACTATAAGATGGTTCAAAATCAGAATCATAATTGGAATTTACCTCAGTGGATGCTTTGGATGCAAAGCATACTTGAGCCATTTCCTCTTCAACTTCTTCACTTTCAGAATCAGATGAATCACTCCATGTAGATTCTTTGAGGGCTCTTCTTGTACTCCTTTGCTTAAGTTCTGAGACGGGTCTAGCTTTTGTCCATTCCTTGTCACAATTTTTGTTTATAGTTTTGTTTGAGTCCTTGTTCGGGCAGTCACAAGAGATGTGTCCAAGTCTTCCACAATCATAACACTTAATATCTTTATCACTATTCTTATTTCTATGGTTTGTAGATGAAGTAGGCTCAGGTTTGTTTTTAAAAGACTTTCTCATAAACTTTCTTAATACTTTAGCCAACAAGATTAGATCTTCATTATCAGAATCCGTGTCACTATCATCTACGCGATCAAAAGAAGTAGGGACGTATTCATTGGTCTTGCCTTGTTTAGAAGTTGATTTTGATTTCCTTAGAGTGAGTTTGTTTTCATATACCTTTAGAGATCCGATCAATTTTTCCATTTCCATTGACTTTGTTTCTTTAATTTCTTCAATTGCAGTCACTTAAGAAAACCTTTCCAAGATACTCAAGAGAATTATAAATGTTAGTCAATCTCAAATCCATATCAACAATTGATTCATTTGGCAATAATTTAAAGGATTCAAAAGTAGACATAAGCACACTGATCTTAGACTCTTTTACTTGACTAGTTCCTTCATGCTTCATTTCTAGACACTTCTACATCTCTTAAGCACTAGAGCAATTTGAGAGATAACTAGATTCACTTTTAATCAAACCATTTAAGAGAAGTTGCATGGCTTTAGAATTCGTACTCAACTTCTTTTTATCATCACATGTATATTCTTGTTTAGGTTTTACAACCTCCAAAGCAACACCATCAATAGTGGATATTTTAGATGGAACAAAAGGATCATCTTCTATTATAGACCATAAAATCTATATCAATAGCCATTAAAATAAAATTTTCACACGAAGTTTCCACTGATTAAAAGACTCATGATCAAAAGGTGGAGGCCTTTAGCTTGACATACCTTCTTGCTCGGTTTTGTGGCTAGTGGATGCCATCTCACAAAGATTGTTAGATCTTCTCGTTGTGAGTGGACCTCTCTCTGATACCATTTGTTGGACATGCATAGCACCACTAAAAACCGAGAGGGTGTTTGAATAGAGAGTGCGAAAAAATTGATTTTTAAAATTGTTTATTGGCCAATACTCACTTCTGAATACAGATTCTGTTTTCAGACCCCGTATTTGAAGAATTAAATGAATAATTTTTGGACCTCCAAAATTCGTACAATTTTGTCACACTACACTTTAAGATGTTATCTATATGTCATAAAAATTTGAGATCCGAATTCAAAGTCTAAAGCCCTAAAATCCTGTTTTTGATTAAACTTAGTCAATATGTGAAAAGACACTCCCTTATAATAAAAAATTAATTTCCAATTAATGATAACTCCAAATGATATGAAATTCTGATGAGATGTCCCTTAGAATGTCTAGTTTAGTGGGATGAAGCAGTTTTGCAAAATTCGTTTGGCAAGTATGTCAACTACGTTGATGTTCTCAACCTTTGTCAATCTGAAAATTAGATTGCACTAGTCGAAGAACTTTTGATGTTTGGATGTCTTATACTTATCCAAATTCAATGAACCTTGTCTTAAATTAAATCTAGACCTTTATATGTTTCTCTGTAAAATTTGGTGATTTTTAAAAATCGTTTGCTATTTTTCTTAGTTGTTTTGAAAATATTGCAAAAACAGTACTGAAAGCAAAATGCAGAAAAGTAACGACACACAGATTTTTATACTGGTTCGATCAATATGACCTACTCTAGTATTCGAGAACACCTTTCTCGGTATTGACTAATCACCAAAGTCACCTTAGAACAACAGTGGCTGGAGTTATATATCAACTACGTTAATGTCCAACCCTTTTACAACAATCACAACAATAATCACCAACATCACTACCACCTCACCAAAAAAGGTTCGATCACACCTTGATCAACCTTTTACAAGTATGAAATGTATAAGGGTGGTTATATGAAGCCTATACATAATATGGAATGTATGTTTGGTAGGCTTAAGGCTTTGTGCAAGAGAAGAATATAAGAGATGAAGAGAATTCCTGTTTTTCACTTGATAGCTTGTACTATATATGTCTTGTTTTGTATTTGATCTTCCTCCTCCTTTTGTAAGGTGGTGCACGCACCCCTAGGTTTGAGAAAACTCTTGAAAAATGTCTTGAATGCTCTTGGAAGATATTTTGCAAAGCCTTGTGACATACTTTTGCTTATTTGGCAAGATATGATTGGACAAGTGATGTGTCTTCCTCTTGTTGTCACTCTATGATTGGGTCTTCATTAAGCCACCTTGGCACTTAATATGTGACATGGATAATCATCAAAAATCTAGAAATAATTTGAATTTTAAATATCATGATTCCCAATCAACCATTAGTGTGATGTCTTCTCATTTTTTGAATGATCTTGTGTCTTGAAATGCCTTCCAAAAAATCGGCCACCTTTGCTGAAAACTTCAGCATTGTTTTTTCAAATTTGAAACATTACCTTGTATATTTGATCTCCATAAATTTTTGAATTCCTTTGTAGATCATTCTCTACTAATCATAGTGCAAGATGAGCTCTGCCTAGGCTCCATGTAAACACAAATCAGCCGCCCACTTCAGTACACATGTGCTGAAAATAATTTTTAAATTTTGAATGAGTAATAATGTAGCATCTTCATAACCATGGTAAATTTTAATCACCATTGAACCTTGTCTTCTGGAATACTCCAAGATAGGTCTTGAATGCGTAAAACATGCCTAGGTACATGTCACAACATGTCCAAAATGTCCCCCTTTAGTATATTGTAGAAATTTGAATTTTCGAATTCTGCCAATTGCATGATTTTTCTCCAATTGATCACGAGCCCTTTTGACATGTAAAATGTGATATACACCATATAGTATACAAAAAAGGTATAATCTCAGCTCCATGTAGTGTTAGAAATTCGGCCATGGTGGTGTAATATTTTTAAATTTGAATTTCTTAGAGAATAAGAAAAATGATGAATAATTGACATATGCAATTATGGTATGACTTTGGTCTTGAATATTTCATATGGTGCACAAAATTTTGAGGTGCTTGGAGTATATATTGGTTGGCCATCTTTGTACGTAAGTTTATGATATGTCGGTGACAATTCGGTAGTCATTTGATGTGGCGATTTTCGGTTTACGAACTTTTGATGTGTCGATATATTTTTGGGAAATTGAGGACATGGAATATATGACTTCGAATATCTTGGATATGTATATACACATAAGATGATGTGTATATGATTGCTTAACGTTAATGACATACGTTGATGATGTGTCTTTGAAATGCCGGGAGGAAGAATATAGCTTGACTTGTAGCGACCCCTCTCGAGCCCTAGCACTCGAAATGAGTCACCCGCTGTATTTATTTAAGGAAAATATAAGGCGTCAAATTTGAAACAATTACACGTCAGCAGAAGTCAAAAATTAAAACCTCGAAATAATCAGCATCATTATTATCAATGTCTAGAAAAATCTAAATCCGATACAAATGTCAAACATAGATAAATACTAAATATCCAAAATACATAAACCTTGAATATCACAATATCTGTCTCTACTATGTCCTCGAAAGTCTCATCGGAACATCCTTGGACCTCAATATCCTTATTCAATCTCATCCTCTATGTGCGCTGGCATATAGCGACATACATCGCTCAGTGAGTAGCCTAACTGTACTTACGATAGGATCATATACGGAGAAACAAGTGTAATAAAATAAGTGACACTATAAAATAATAGAATGCTTCTCAGTCGCAAGTAAATTTACTGTTCTGGCCCCAACATCCAAAATCAAAGATAGCAAAAGACCCAACAAAATACGCAACAAAGTCCAATCAGGGGTTAGTCCAAACCAAAATCGTTGATGCAGTTTTCTAAAAATGCAATGCGCAGTTTTCCAAATATGCAATGCGCCAAAGTCTAAAAGTCTAAATATCCAAATTCGGCTTAACCAGTCCAAATATCCAAATATCGAATCTATTTTCAATGCAAAGGCCATGAGACTTTCCTTACAAATGACTTATATTACAAGACTTACGAATTGATCCTCCGATGGTCAAATGTGTCACAGACGGCCTATCAAATTAGTCAAATGTGCATGGACAGCCCGATCGACGGTTAAATATGCTCGAGCGCTCTATACCAAAATAGCCAATATGGTCGGATGGCCTGTTTGTTCGGAATCAATGTGGCTTAACAATATATTTCAAGTGCAGGTGTGAATTTCCAAAAATATGCAATGTAATTTCCAAAAGCAGTTTCCAAGTACCAAAGTTAGTCCAAATTACCAAAATGGGCCAAAATATCAATTTTACCAAAATTACCAAAATGCCCTCCAAATACCACATAATTTCCAAATAATTAAACCAAATAGTCCAAAGTACCAAATTTTATCACTCTCAGACGTGTATGTATACACGTATATATACCCACGCCCATACATATGTACACACACATATACACACACACACAATATAAACATAGGTTATCATATACATATTGTTGAGGAATATGTTTGAATAATTTTCAAAGTCATGATTTTAAGTGTTGAATACATAAAAAGGTCACAAAGTTGAAATAAAGTTGAAGAAAATGAAAAAAATGACATCGATAACGCAAACTCACTATGAGACATCTATCTCTCAACCAGAGGTACATCGATCGATCGATGTATATATCAGTCTCTAAAATTGAGACATAGATCGATTGATGTCTCGTGTTTTTGGAAGAAATTTTTCTAAAGAGTGATAAAATGATTGTTTTCATTTACGTATGTTTCATATATTGTGATTTTATTACTTGTTTTTGGTGATAATAATAGTGTTTTGTCACTAATGTGCCTTAGAAATTTCTACAACTTACCAAAAAAGGCAAAAGTGGTATTTTGAGTTCTTCTAGGTACATGACACGGAGAAAGTCATACAAGGACTTCATTATTTCTTATTTATCATCACAAAGGTGTTATTATATCTAAGTCTGACCATCAGGGTCATAATGAGAGTTTTCTCTCACTAAGGGCATTTTGGTCATTTTACACCACAAGGGCAATTTTGTTATTTTACTCAAGGAATCTCTTGAGTATCTTATTATCTTTATTCTAGAGTTTATTTATGGTGTACTTGAAGATTATTTGGTGGTTTTCTATCTTATTCTCTCATTTGTTAATATTATCGACGGTAGCAGGATATGTGACGGCTTTTGATGTCACATTCTTTTCTATTCTTGGAGATATTCTTATATATGTTATCGGGGTCTATTATTCATCATTTTCCAGAGATTCTAAGGGCATTATTGGTACAAAATTCACCACAACTTGCAAGGAGAAAAATGTGGGAATTTTGGATTATATGTTGACATAATCTTGTCAACTATTATTTATTGATTTCTCTTCAAAAATGCTGAAGTTGTACATGTATATATGTCTCAAAAACGTGTATATCCAGGTTACAGAGGTGTTTTATCCATTTTGTGACAAATATACAAGGTTATGCCACCAACCAAATACAAGCTAGTTGGCAATTTACCAATGGCTAAGAGCTGAGGTATGATCAGATTTTTGAGTCAAAATTCAGCCTCACATGCCCTATTGTTTTGGCAAGGAGTTGAGGCATTCTTGGTGGAGTTATGTCATCTTATCCTTGCATATTATCTTCATAATTTTCAAGACAAATCCAAGGTGTAAAATCGGCAAAGCTGAAATTTAAGGTGGACCAATATGTTGCTTGATATTGCCAAGTGTACAAGATGATTATGTGGTCAACCAATGATGTGAAGACAACTAAGACATGATGATGAAGATGGTGACATATGTGCATTCTTATCTTCAAGGCCTATTTCACACTATTAATAGAAGGCAAAAGTGAAGAAGAAGAACACACAACTTTGAAGCAAACATGAAGATCATTCTTGCTATTATCTTCTTCTTGATTCTTTCTTTGTGTAGCTAAGGTGTTTCATTTCTTGTTTTTGTTGAGCTACATTGCACATGCCTTCTTGTGTCTCATTTTTAAGATTGATTAGTCAAATCTATAAGGCTACAACAATAGGTGATAGAGGTGTTGCAACCAAGCGTTGCATAGAGGTGTTCATCCAAGTCTTAAATATGGTTGGTGTTTAACCCAAGGATCAAACTTGGTTCTTGTTGTATTTGTGTTCATTTCATAGTTAAATCTAAGGAAAGGTGTTCCTTGTGACTGAAGTAGGTCACATTGACAGAACCGTGATAAATCTTTGATGTTCTTGTCTTCTTTTCAACTTTCTACTTTTCTGCCTGTTTTCATTGCAAATTTCACATAACTTTACACGTCTTCAACAAATAGCAAAACACTTTCAAAATTCGTGATTTTTGGTGGAGTTATACTTCAGACTGTTATCTTTCATTTTCAACAAGAATAACTTGATTTGAGCAAAGGAAAGTTAGTCTTTCAGTCATTGCAAGATGACCGCTTCAATCTGGCTGCAATCTGACCAGTTTCAAGAAAACTTGAATTCTGTTTTCATCAAGAATTCTTTAAGGAGAGGGCCTTTTGGAAACATAAACTAGACTTCCTAAGGAGTGCTTTGACATAAAGATCAACCGTTTTGATTGAGTAATCAAAGAGAAATGCATTTTCAAAGTTTAGCACTATTCTGTCCAATTCTGTCCATATTGACCATCTGAATCTTTTTATTTGGTTGAAGGGTCAAACGATCTTATTTTTGTCTCATTTTTGGACAGATCTACTCAAGACATTGAAGTTAATTTCTGAAAAGTTTCAAAATTTTTGGGGTTGTGTACACTTCGTTTTGAATTTTTCAAAAACGGTTACGAAATCTGAGGAGGTCTCAGATTTTGTTTTCAAAGAGTTTTTAACCAAGGTTAGTAGTGTAATTTCCGCTAATCACTATTCACCCTCCTCTAGTGGTGTTTAATGTAGGTGAACGGTCCAATACATATAAATATCACAACTCAAACATAGGTCCTATAAGAGTCGGCCATGTTCATACATAACATAACAATTAAAGTTTCGTAACATATACACAAATACAAATTTGGCACACATATTTATATATATACATGGCATAATATATTTATGCCAAAGTAATTTGCAAATCATATTTACTTACACTTTAAATTTATCACCCATCAGTATACGTGGCCGAAAATTAAACACATAGAAAGCGCTACCAACGCTTGCAATTTGAATCTACCAAAATATCAAATGCGGGCCGCTGTCCAAGCTGACCCCACATCCCATAAACATTTGAGCCACGCATTAAAAAAACAGTCCATACAATTCCACATACTTATATATTAATTCGGCCGCATATAATTACATATACATCCAGTTATGCAATCATATATACATATGTATGATCCATATTTTAATATGAAAATATAAATACGAATTTTACAAATCTATAATAAGTATAGAAAGGATGCTTACAATTACGCGTATTTACTATATTGAACAATTAAACTAGGGTTTGTTCGCCACAATTTCTCTCTTTTCCTCCTGTAGGTGCTGGCCAAATTCAATTTAAGGTGCAAAGGCGGTGGCCGGCTATTACTATATTGTGGTGTCGGGTTTAGAATGTGTATATGTGTGTGTATATATATCAACATATATACACATATATATTATATAAAAATATTGAATTTCTTTTTCATTTCAGGTGGCTGCCGTTGCTTTTTTTTTTGGGGGGGGGGGGGAACAAAGGCAATTCTCCTTTTAGGGAGTAAGGCAGCCGTGGGTAGGGGGGAATTTTGGTTTGAAGATTCTGTTAGTTGTGTGTATATTTATAGGTAAAGATATATGTAAGATTGGATATTTCCTGTCGAGTTTAGGATGTATTCTTATGGTAATTTACTTGGTGTTTACTTCTTCCTGCATTTCCTATCATACTTCAATAATCTAAAGATAAGTATTACATATTATTTATATTTTATAATTTTTTCCTCCAAGGTCACAGACGTAACATGACATCTTGAGAAAAGATATATATATATATACATATACATATATATATACATATACATTTTTTTTTGAGAAAGGAGATTTTATTAAGAAAAGCCCTCACTTATGCCGGAGGAATACCATAGTACATCAAAATGAAACATGAAAAGTATAGCAGTGAATGATTATCAACAAACAATCTATATATGATATGCCGCATTAAAACCTTGCCAAGTAAAACCACCCTTGTGGATAAAACCTTGGCGAAGGGAAAAGCGTACATATTTATATAGATGATATGTTGATATGCGCTATTGTACAGTGAATTACAAAATGCAAGCCGAATACGACTCAAACGGAAAAATATATAGTGCCATGTAATCAGCCGCCCATGAATGTCTTAAAAATGAAGCGTGGTGCTGGCTTCCGTCCTTGCATTCCAAGTTACCACAGTGCAGCTACGGGAAAGAACTAGAATGGGAGCGTCCCGCCGTCGACAGCATAACAAGATCCAAATGTGATATGCATAGCATATGTGGAGAAGAAGGCTGATCCATGCTCGCATCCACTCACAAGAAACATATATGTCTGAGTAAGTTATCAGTCCAGGATATATTAAAACATAAAAGATTTTCTGGGGACAGATCAAACCTGACCTGCCGGCACGACTCAATGTGCCGGTAGAGATATTTGGAAAAAAGAACAGCGTGTACAAACCAATGACGTCGGATGGTGAGCACGACGAGGGTATTCGTTCACGTTATAAAGGAGTGTCGCAGCCAGAGACCCCCATTGTGTGGTGTCCGGGCAAACACATATCTATATACATATACATATAAATATATATACATATACATATATATATATATATGCCGTTTATGTATATATGTGGTGTAGAGAGGAACTTTCCATGTTGAGATTTGTTGAAGAATAAACATTTTCAAATATCTCCTTAGACACTTCATTTAATGAACTAGTTTAGTTCATTTAAGTAGACATTTCAAATATCCCCTTAAGCACTTCATTTAATGAACTAGTTTAGTTCATTTAATTTGACACCTGAAAATAGTGTAAACACAACAAATGTTTGCCATATGATTTAAACCTTAACGTTTCATGGCAAGTTAGTACAACATTGATATATATAAGCATATAAGACATATATATCATGCACACATATCACATAACATTTTAATCATGTATTTGAAATCCCGTAACATTTAAATCATGCATTTTGAAGTCATTCAAACCCTGATTTCTCAACATGTTGTAGTAATATGTTGTAGTTATTGTTCCTTGTTAAAGGTAATAAGAAAGTTTTTGGAAACAAATTTGTAGTGGAGTAAAATCAAAGATATTCGAAGAACTAGAAATCTTGTGCCTCCATTCACTATTTATCAGCTTCTTCTTTCTTATTTTGGTTAATGTTGTGAGTTTGTGTGAGCTAAATCTAGAAAGCTTGAAAAATACCCAACACTCTACTCACTCCCTCTAAAGTGTTTATTACAAACTTAACAATTTGTGTCCAAGCTTAGCCTTGAGTGATTTAAGTATTAAGGTCTAAAGATCCATTAGTATTAGATTCAAAGGATACACATAGTCTATATGATATATCTTTTTTTATACCACCTGTATTTGATGCATAGTTTATCTTTATGGAAATATAGGATGAATGCATATTTGTGTGGATGTTGTGATGACATATAGAGAGTGTTGTGGAAGGAATACCTTCACCAACTAGTTTGAACTTAAAAGAATAGTCATGAAGGCATCAGATGACTATAATGATGAGGATAATGAAAGTAAAGCTTTTGAAATCATTTATCTCTCTCTCTCTCACGAACCTAATAATGGTTCAAGGCATCTTCTCCCTGCATGAGACATGGAAGACTCTTAAGGAGTTAGCAAGTGATGGTCATTAATTAAACATAGATGAAGATGATCATGATATAGAAGAGCAATGTCTCATAGCCATTAAAGATGACAAAGAGATAATTCTTACAACTTACTCATTTGATAAATTACAAGATGAATATATTGTTGTACGTGAGGAATTTGAAGATCTTGCTCTAATTTACAAGCATGTTAAATGGAACTTAGATTATGTAAAATAGAAAAAGTTACATGACTCTTTTGCTTTGCTTCATCTAGGGCATGATGTCATCTAAGAAATGCATAAATCATTAGCTCAAGAAAATGTAGAGATTAAGAATAAGTGTTTATACATGAAGAACAACATAAGATGACATTTGCAAAGGTTAATCATGAAAAACCTCTTGGTAAGTAAAAAAGTATTTTATAGAAAATCTAACTTAGGATTCGAAGATTCTACATTATTCAACAAGGATAAAATTGCCTAAGATAATAGAGACACCTTTATATGATTCATCTAAAGCTAAGACTTTACTTAAAATGGATGTGCATAAAATGGCAAACAATATTTCTAAACCTATGAAGGTAACTAAACTTTCCAAGCATAAAAACACAGAATCACATCATATACCAACTTGTTTCTTTTGTCTTATATTGGAGCTTGGTATCCATGGAGATGTAAAAGTAGAAGAAATCAAATAACTCATAGAAATAAAATGTTCAATCCATATGGGAGGCAACAAACATTTCCTTACCAAGTTCAAGACCAAAAATGATGCAGAAGTCTATTTTGGAAATAGGACAGACAGACCGTTGGAATTGAATAAGTTGGTAAATCTTCTAACTTTTTTTTTACTCTTATAATATGTATAGAAGGGACATAACCTAATTTGATAAGTTCTATATACAAGTGTGATGATAATACTTACGCATTTTTGAAAATCATAAAATATTTGAAAAAAATAATAGTGGTTTGATGTCTTTGAGATTTAAAAAAATCTTAGCTTACAAGGTTTTGTTGTAAAAACTGTTATGTTAAGTTTTTGGGTTTACCTATCATGTGTTAGATGACTTAGATAGGCCAGTCACAAAGATTTTGAAAACTCTCTAGAGTATCAGCTTATCAAAGTATTAATAAGTCATGATAGATTATTTGATTATACGTTAAGTTGTTAATATGAATACATAAATTCGACAATGAATTTATGTAGCTTAATCTTTCCATCTTTTAAACCTTGATTACTCAAATCATGTCTTCAAGATTAGAGCAATCTTGTATGACTTGAATGAAACTCGTAAAGCTTAGTATAAGAGGTTAAAATATTTTCTTTATGAAAAAGATTTCTAAAAAGCATTCGACACCACAATCTTCATCTACTTTGATGATCATCTTCTGCTAAAAATCCATGTTGATATTGTATTTGGGTCTGACATAGAAATGTGGTGGAAGCATAAGCCAATGCATAATACGTTTTATTTGAGTATTATGAGAAAATTCAACTGCTTTCTTGATTTGTATCCTATACAAACTAAGAAGTATATTTCATCTGAACTAAGTGCAACAACAAAAACAATTATCATTAAGCACTAATACTAAACTTAGTAAAGATGAAAAAGAAGATAATCAAATGGATGTAGAATCGGCTTTCTTGAATGAGATATTCAACTGCAGGCTTTGAAGATTTTAGCTCGGTGGCTAATGTTCTTCAAAACCAATTGAAAAAGATTTCAGCTTGACAGCTAAGGTACTTCATGACCCATAAAGATTTTAGCTCGGTGCTAAGGTTCTTCATGACCTGTGAAAAAGATTTCAGCTCGGCGGCTAAGATTCCTCATGACCTATTGAAAAAAATTTCAGCTCGGCAGCTAAGGCTCTCCACAGCCTATTTGAAAACAAAAGATTTTTAAAGTCATGTGGGGTCGAGATTTCAGCACAAAATCTAAGGCCCTTCACAGCCTATTGAAAAAGATTTTAAAATAAAGCGTGTAGATGAAGATTTTTGCCCAAGGCAAAGGCTCTTCAAAGCCTAGTGAAAAAGATTTGAAGTTGGTGTGAAATTGAGGAGTGAAGAGTTTTGAAAAAGTTTTAGCAACTGATAAAAGCTTGGCCAGGTTAGTTTTCTAAAAAGAGTTTTCAAAACAAGGGCTGGCCATACGTATTCTCTTCATAGCTTCTTCTTCTTCTTTGAGCTCATGGCTCGGATACCATGTTGGAACTTCAGAAGCACACATTGTAGAATATGGAAGCATGTATTGTAAAATAGAAGAGCATTCAGACTTCCTCATCTTCAGATGTGCATTGGTTTGCCTTTTATAAGACTTGGGGAGAGGTAAGAAACCTCAAGCTGCCGGCTGCTCTTTAGCGGCTATATTCTATTTACAAAAATTAGTTTTTTAATCCACTGAGCTAGTGGATGTAAATATATATAGTATATACGTACAAATGCATGTGTTCTGTTCTTCAGTGCTGCCTCCGAGATTCTTGTATTTTTCTAAGTTATTTTAGCTCTACAGTGCTGTCTCTTTGCTACCGCAGTCATCATCCTTGTTCTGCTATGCTGTTATTGTGCTCAGCATAGCTCGGTACATCTGCTTATCCACTGCATTTGCTTTTATCTCGTCTTATCAGCTCGGCATTCCATCATTATTAATATCTTTAGCGCCTTCACTTTGTCACCTCGGCTTGACATTCCATCTTTTAGCTCAGTTACTTTATCACCTCGGCACTACTCATTCTAGTTTGGCATGACATCACCTCGGCTTGAACACTTCTTTACCTCGATACTGCATACTTCAACTCGGCTCTTCATCACCTTAGCTCAACCACTTTAGTTCTATCCTCCTCACCTCGGCTCAGCATCTTATGTCGACACCTCGGCTCAGCACTTCTTTTATTTCTTATTGCTTCTCACATCCGCTCGGCACTTCTTTTATTTCTCATTGCTCATCAACTTGGCCCGACACTTTTTTTATTTTAGCTTGCTCCTTACCTCGGTATGGCACCTCGGCTAGGCAATTACTTCTTCTTTTATTTCTGCAAACTATCCTTCAATAGTTTCATCAATAGAATTTGATATTTAACTAGTTCAAACTCTTTGCTAAAGCCTTTCTGGAAACTAATTACATGATTATTCTCCACATAGTCTTTCAAAGATTGATATGCACCACAAGTGCACTTTGGAATAGGCTTGAGAATGAGCATGTCTTCCTATATCATTTTAAACTTCGTAAAATAATCAGTTACACTTAATCCATTGTGTTTAATAGACTGAGATTTTTTAATTAAATATGAGAAACTAAAAGGATCAGGACTAGAATATCTCTTATGCAGATCATTCCACACAGTATAAGATGTATTTGACCACATGATGTTTTGACAAATGGAAGGATATACTGACTTAAACAACCCGAACATCACCAGATTATTGCTTTGCTTCCAAGCGTGAAAGCAGCGATCATCTTGTGGTGTTGATTGATTGCACTAGCGTTAAAACTAAGTTTTTTTTTCGACAGCAGCACCATTCGAAAAGTGCTACTCTATGAATGGAAGTTATGTCCAGGTAATGATGGTTGAACAAAGGCTATGAAAGGATTTAGCTCGGATGCATGAATAGAGGACTGGAAAAAAGAATCTCAGCATTTGAGTTTCGTGGAATTTCATTGATACTATTCGTGTTAACAAATATTTTGATTACAAGACACAATTAATAGGAGAAGCAACTAAATACAATCTGTGATGATTAACTAATTAAGAGAAAGATGAAGAAAACAAAAGGTGGTCAATCAAACGAACAAATCAAACTTTGATACCATATAGAAAACCCGAATTTGCAATGCTGAATGAAGCAGCAAACTAACATGGCTGAAAGTAACAAGCAAACAGAGAAGTAGAAGACAGAAAACGAGAACCAAGACTGATGAAAACTGAAGGAATTCTTCATTGATCACAAAAGAGAAAATATAAGGCTTGAATACGAAGAAACTTGCTAGCTAACTATCTTCTACTCGCTTCTGCTAACTTTTTTTTCAAAAAAAATAAAATAAAAGGAGGGGACCCAAATTTATTTAGTAGCCCTTACTTTTGGCGGAGGAAAACCATGATTACAAAGAATGTCCCAAAGCAATTGAGTAAAACAACTGTGAGGACGAAATATGAAATAATTAAGCCGTGTACAATGCAGGGTGGGCTGTCCACTGCAGATATGATATGTCTCATTAAAACTTTGGCAAGCAAAATCACCCTTGTGGATAAAATCTTGCACGAAAGAAAAAGAATATATATTTATCCACAGTGGGTATAATTCACTGAAAGACAAGTCGAAGCAGTGAAGCGACCAGGAAATCTCCACGAAGAAGGCGAAGATGTTGTTGAAGATGGTGTTTATGTCCAACGTGGTGGTGTTCAACATGAAGGTGTCCAACGTGAAGATGGGGATGGCAATTGTGGCTGAGCTTAATGACGAAGGAGAGGCAATCCGTGTTAACAGTGGAGCTGGTATCTGATTGGTGGGTTAATGTACGGAATCATCTTATTGGTTGCACGAAATTGATGAGGATCATAGCCAGTGAGCAGAAAATCGAAGGCAGTTGGATGGCAAGGTAGCTGGGAAAACAGTCGAAGGAGAAGGCAGTTCCAGACGCACGGGAATAGTTTAAAATGTGTGGTTTTACCAATATACCCTTGTGTGAAAAAGCTGTAGTTAGTTTAGAGTCGGGGCATTCTTGTAATTTCGCTGTAGGCAGTTATTTTTCCTTCTTCTTCTTGGCCTTTATATGGTCCGTTCCACCATTTGCTTAGACTATGAGGAATTCTGGACTTTTTAGTTTGTTGGAGTTCAATCTGCTCTCATATTTTCCTCATGCTCTCCTCATAATTCTTCTCATGCGTGCTCTTTGTCTCCTCAATTTTGTTTGTTTTGTTCAATCAAATTTAGCATTCGTGCGTTTCTTCTTGTTCGTTGGTTGATCACAGCAATTGTGGTTTGCTGTGGTACGTTGTGTTGGAGGTATCAGAATTTTCACATGGTATCAGAGCCTAATTGCCACATCTGATGAATTTTGGCACTTTCATGGCTAACATTCAGAATTTTCCGAGTTCTTCGAACAGTGCTGCGAACTTTGTGCCTACAGATCCCACAGATGACTCTTTGTACTTACATCCAAGCGACAATCCTTGTCTTGTGCTCGTTCAGCCCTTGCTTGATGGAAATAACTTTCACAGTTGGAGTAGAGCCTTCAGAAGAGCTTTGGAATCAAAGAATAAAGTAGGTTTCGTCACAGGTATGATCTCCAAACCTTCTGAAGTAGATCGTAAGTATGTAGCCTGGACCAGAACAAATAATATGGTTGCTTCGTGGATTCTTAATTCCGTAATACCTTCGATTGGTCAAAGTATTATGTGGTTTGATAATGCTTGTGATATATGGAATGACTTGAAGCATAGATATGGTAATGCGGATGTTTTTAGGATGTCTGATTTGCAGGAACAGTTCTATGCCACTAGGCAGGAAACTAGCTCAGTCACAGAGTATTACACCCGCTTGAAAGTAATATGGGAAGAATTGATGGTACTGCGTTCTATCCCCAATTGTGTATGCAATAGATGTACTTGTAATGTTTCTGCACAAATTAACAAGTTCATTGAGGACGATTATGTAATCAGGTTCATTAAGGGACTAAACGATGAGTTCGAACCTGTAAAGTCACAGGTGTTATTGATGAGTCCATTGCCTGACCTGAAATCCACCTTTGCAATGGCAGTAAAGTTAGAAAGGAAATTGAACTACTCTTCTGTGTAAGGTACGTTTACTAATAATCCTTCAATGGTCATGACTGCTGATGGAAGTTATAAGGTTGCCCCCTATGCGCAGAAGCCTGTCAGTTCAGGATCTAGTGCAAGTTGGCACTAATCATACGGCAGAGGTTTTAAGAAGGATTTTCAGAAATCACCTTCCTATAATCCTAAGGCACCAGTGTGTACTTTTTGCAATCTGATAGGCCATACTGTAGACAGATGTTATAAGAAATATGGCTTTCCTCCTGGCTTCAAACCCATAGGTATGGTGAATTGTGTTGAAAATGAGAATTATAACGGTAGGGAAGGTGATATATGTAGCCAAGGGCCGTATGAACAGTGCCACAGTAGTGATGGTGTACATGATGAACTTATGAATGTGCCTTCTCAGGTGGCTCCATCATTCACACTTGAACAGTATGACCAACTCATTAGACTGTTGCAGGATCAGAAAGATAGGAGGCATGAAGATGGCTGTGGACACGGTGATGAGGCCAAAGGACACCATGCCATGATGTCAGCTCAGCAGACTAGTGTCTCTGCCAAGCAGCCAGGTAATGGATCCTACAATGATTCATGCATATGGATATTGGAGTCTGGTGCTACTAAACGTATATGCCATTCCTTGTCTCTCTTCAGTTCACATCATCCAGTGCATTCTGTATCAGTTAAACTACCAAATAATAATCTTGCCCCAGTCACTCATGTTGGGACAGTTAACATCAACTTGTTCTTGACACTTAAAAACGTCCTACATGTTCCTTCTTTCTCCGTCAATCTGCTATCACTAAGTCAGCTTACTAAGACCGGTAATATAGATCTGACATTTAACTCTAATGTCTGTCTACTTCAGGACCATTCCAGCAAGAGGATGATTGGTTTAGCTGAAGTTAGACAGGGCCTGTATCATATGAAAATCCAGACCAACACACTCCAGGTTCATGCTGTTACCTCAGATTCATCCCTCTCACTCCTCTGGCACTCAAGACTTGGACACCCTTCTCACTCCAAACTCCTAGAAATTAGTAAATATGATCCTCATGTATCAATTCCTTTACAGTCTTCAGCATGTACTATATGCCCCTTAGCTAAACAGAAAAGAATCCCATTTGGCATTTCTCATTCAGTTTCTGATTCCCCTTTTTGCCTTGTACACATGGACATATAGGGTCCCTACAAACACCCCACAATGTATAAACAGCATTACTTCCTTACTATTGTTGATGACTATTCTAGATATTGCTGGGTGTATCTAATGAAGTCCAAATCAGAAACTAGAAACATCATTGAAAGTTTCTGTACATATGTTAGTGTCCAGTTTGAGAAACAGATAAATAAGGACTGATAATGGGGTTGAATTCAAGATGAACCCATTTTATGCATCAAAAGGCATAGTCCATCAAACCAGTTGTGTGTACACACCACAACAAAACGGACTGGTAGAACGAAAACATCAGCATATTCTTAATGTTGCTAGAGCTTTGAAATTTCAGGCCCATATCCCAGCAATGTATTGGGGATTCTGTGTGCAGCACGCAGTGTATCTTATCAACTTGACCCCATCTCCTCTTCTCAGCCATAAGACTCCTTACCAGAAACTCTACAATAAAAGCCCTTCATACAACCATCTTAAGATATTTGGATGCTTACGCTTTGCAACAACCGTCAACCCATCCAAAGAAAAGTTCACCCCTAGAGCCAGAAAAAGCATCTTTCTGGGAATGTCACATACCACAAAGGGGTATATACTGCACGACCTGATCACTAAAGATGTTTTCATATCCAGAGATGTAACTTTCTATGAAGATGTGTTTCCCTTTGAAGAAAAAGTTGCAGTGAGGCTAACTCCAAATTTTCCAAATGCTACAGATTATCCTTCAATGCCCACTTATCCTTCTCAGACAAGCCAACCTCATTCTTATGACTTTTCTGAACCCTATAATCATCCTGAACCACGAGTCCATATGCCATCCTTTGATCTTCATCATGACTTCACCCACCTGTCTGAAAATCAAGCCCCAGCCAATGACCCATCCAGCATATTACCACAACCATACACAGCACCACAAGAGCCCACATCACCAAATCTGGTCTGTCCTATTCCAGGGACGGATAATGCTGATATATCTCCTGAAATAGCCATTAAGTCTATTCATGTTGATATACCAATTACAAGACCAAATCGTACAAGGCAACCTCCCAAATACCTCCAACAATATTACTGTAATCTCACTGGTGCCCATCAAACTGATTCAAAGCCTATCTCAATATCACCACCAAGATTCACTACTCCTCATCCTCTGCACAACTATATCTCCTTTGACTCTTTAGCAGCAAAGTACAAAGCATATGCATTAAACATAAGCAGGTACACAGAGCCTGACTCCTTTGCAGAGGCATGCCAGTCTCCTGAATGGCAGAAGGCCATGGATGATGAGATAGCAGCACTTGAAAGTAACAACACCTGGATCTTGACAAAGCTTCCCCCTGGCAAGAAGGCCATTGGATGCAAGTGGGTGTATAAACTTAAGCACAAGCCTGATGGTTCTATAGAAAGGCACAAGGCTAGGTTGGTTGCCAAGGGGTATACGCACCAACTTGGAGTGGACTACCAGGATACTTTCTCTCCAGTGGCCAAAATGACCACAGTTAGGATGGTGTTGGCCCTGACATCTAAGCTTGGGTGGTATGTACATCAACTGGATGTAAACAATGCATTTTTACATGGAGACCTACATGAGGAGATATATATGTCTGCACCTCCTGGCTTGCCAGTATGGTAGGATGATGTTGTTTGCAAATTGCAAAAGTCTCTGTACGGGTTGAAGCAGGCAAGCAGAGAATGGAATGCAAAGTTGACTGATTTTCTTATTTCATTAGGCTTTAATCAGTCCAAGAATGATTACATCCTATTCACTAGATCATCCGGTGAATCACTGTTGATACTACTTGTTTATGTTGATGATGTGATTATAGCTAGCAAGAATCTAAATGAGATTGAAGAAGTAAAGAGAGCATTGGATTCAAAATTCCGTATCAAGAACTTAGGGGAGTTGAAATACTTTCTTGGGATTGAAGTGGCCAAATCACAGATGGGGACAATTATAAACCAGAGAAAGTATACGTTGCAGCTTTTGGAGCAGGCAGGATTCCTGGGGTGCAAGCCAACATGCACTCCCATGGAAAGTCATGTGAAATTATTTCGGGGTGATTCTGAACCTATGGATGATGTCACGGGATACAGGAAGCTTGTTGGCAAGTTAATCTACCTCACCATCACAAGGCCAGACATAGCGTTTAGTGTGCAACAACTAAGTCAATTTTTGGACTGTCCCACGGTGAACCATTGGAAGGGCGTACATAGAGTATTAAGATATCTGAAAAGCTCTATTGGACAACGGATCCCGTTGTCTAGTTGTGGAGAACTTAGACTGAAAGGCTTCATGGATTCGGATTGGGCAGGATGCCAAGAGACAAGGAGGTCAATCACGGGGTATTGTATGTTTCTTGGAGATAGTTTGATATCCTGGAAGGCCAAGAAACAAAACACGGTTTCACGGTCTTTGGCAGAAGCTGAATATAGAGCTATGGCGATGGCGGTATGCGAAGTGCAGTGGTTGATCTATCTAGCTAAAGAACTTATGATCTCACGGCAGGAGCCTGTTAAGCTATTTTGTGACAGCAAGAGTGCATTGTATATAGCAGAGAACCCAGTATTCCATGAACAAACAAAACATATAGAGATTGACTGTCACATTGTGAGGGACAAAGTGCAACAGGGAACTGTTAAGCTTATGCCGATCAAAACAGAGTTCTAGCTCGCAGACATCTTCACCAAGGCTTTAGATCATAGGAGGATGTTGCAGTTGCTTAAAATGATGGGAGTCCATAACATTTATAGCAAGCCAAGCTTGAGGGGGGGTGTTGAAGATGGTGTTCATGTCCAACGTGATGGTGTTCAACATGAAGGTGTCCAACGTGAAGATGGGGATGGCAATTGTGGCTGAGCTTAATGACGAAGGAGAGGCAATCCGTGTTAACAGTGGAGCTGGTATCTGATTGGTGGGTTAATGTACGGAATCATCTTATTGGTTGCACGAAATTGATGAGGGTCATAGCCAGTGAGCAGAAAATCGAAGGCAGTTGGATGGCAAGGTAGCTGGGAAAACAGTCGAAGGAGAAGGCAGTTCCAGATGCGCGGAAATAGTTTAAAATGTGTGGTTTTACAATATACCCTTGTGTGAAAAAGCTATAGTTAGTTTAGAGTTGGGGCCTTCTTGTAATTTCGCAGTGGGCAGTTATTTTTCCTTCTTCTTCTTGGCCTTTATATGGTCCGTTCGACCATTTGCTTAGACTATGAGTAATTCTGGACTTATCAATTTGTTGGAGTTCAATCTGCTCTCATATTTTCCTCATGCTCTCCTCATAATTCTTCTCATGCGTGCTCTTTGTCTCCTCAATTTTGTTTGTTTTGTTCAATCAAATTTAGCATTCGTGCGTTTCTTCTTGCTCGTTGGTTGATCACAGCAATTGTGGTTTGCTGTGGTGCGTTGTGTTGGAGGTATCAGAATTTTCACAGATGTTCCGCATCCAGCACTCCATGCAAAATAGAATAACAATAGAGCTCAGCAAAGTAGTATGGAATGAAAAGTATGGCGCAAAATCCATGTTAGCACACATACCCAACCTGCCTGCACTTCCTAGTAACTTATATATGTATATATATATATATATATGTATATATGTATGTATGTATGTATGTATGTATGTATGTATGTATTGAGCAACTAGCTACTTAAAATTAACCGTCTAGCAGCTACATTACCGCAAATGCTAAAACCCTTCACGCAAAATAGAAATCTCCACGAAGAAGGCGAAGATGTTCCGCATCCAGCAGTCCATGCAAAATAGAATAACAATAGAGCTCAGCAAAGTAGTATGGAATGAAAAGTATGGCGCAAAATCCATGTTAGCACACATACCCAACCTATATATATATATATATACAGAACCCTGGCGGCGGCGACAATGACAGCGGCGCACAATGGATCGCTTGCAACATTTCTTCACTGAAATTGACACGACTTTCATTTCAGCGCTGGAACGATTTCGGCGGCGTGGCGATCCTTCCACGGGTAACTCTCAATTGTTTCAATTCTTTCTTGGTTTTGTTCTTAACGATTGTCGACCAGCGGCCACAAATTAACCAAAGATTCAACCTTTTAATTGTAATGCTACATCATCATTTACTACTGCTCTTGAATCCATATTTGGTCTGAGATGGAACCGCCGCCACTCTCCAAATCATTTGCGGCTATGGTATCGTCTGCAGTAGCAGGCAGATTCCCATCGCGTGAGACGGGACGCTATAAATGATACCCCGCTGTTTCATTTACGCAAGATGAAATTGCCATTGTTGCAAAGCTTTAAATACGCCCTGGTTGGAGCCTTTTGGCGTGGCCGGCCATCTATGGCTGGCTTGCGCGCTTCGATTGACACAATTGGGTTCAAAGGGTTCAGTTAATATTGGTCTCCTTGATGAGGGACATGTGCTGCTAAACTTTGTTAATGAAGATGATTATACGCGATTCTTTTATCGTTGTCACTGGCGTTTCCAGGGTTACGATATGAAGGTTACGAAATGGACTCCATCTTTTCATCCAAGTCTAGATACCCCAATTTTCCCGGTGTGGGTTGCACTTGAGGGTCTTCCAATTCATCTCCACGATTATCGTACGTTATATGAGATTGCAAAGTTGATTGGTACACCGTTAAAGATGGACTCGGCTACATTAAGTTTTCATCGTCCCTCTGTGGCGTGATTTTGTGTTGAAGTGGATGTCACCATGGATTTACCATCTAAGATATTCATAGATTGTGGAGAGCATTCTTTCTTTCAAGTAGTTGTGTATGAAGATCTCCCTAGGTACTACAGCAAATGCCGTCGGTTTGGCCATTCAGTGGTTTCATGTGGAGAAGGGAAGGTTCATGCCCCAGCGCATCCGATGAAGAATACAGGAAAGAGTGAGGTTTGGATTCCAAAAGGAAATATGCAGAAAGATGCTGGAGAACAACCTGTTGGAGATTCTATTACTAATCAGCATCTGGTCCAGACAGGAGACTTACATGCAGAATCTGAGGAGACTCTACAGCAGGAATTGGTTGATGTTGGGGCAGGGGAAGGTGATGACAGGGAAGAACTACAGCAGGCAACAGCACAACCCATTCTTGCCAAGGAATCACTGGACCTTGCGACTACTACAGAAACGTCTACATTGCAGATTTTCTCTCGGCTGACTGCAGATTTATGTCCCGTACTATTAGTGCCGCCAACATTGGATGTTCAAGAGAAGCAGGATGAGCAGTAAATGGATACATCCTACTCTGCTACACTATCTATCCATGCCGATGAATCTAACATAGGAGAGGGAACAGTATCCATATCTCCTCCGCCCTTGGAGATTTCAGAAGCGAATGTACTGCTTGTTCAAGAGGTGAACCCAACATCTGAAGTGGCTCCGGAAGTCCAAATTCAATCCGTTCAAATAGATTTGCCATTGCCACTAGCGATACTGCCAGCCAGTGACCATTCTTCCATCCCCGATTATGATCCTTTAATTGAACAATTTTATCAAGACCACTTTCGGGAGGAGGACGATGAAATTGATTTCACAGTAGGTTCAGACAATGAAGCTTCTCACTCATCAAATCGGCGTAAAGGGAATGACTATGATGATATACGGGAGAGTATGCTCATTGCGGCGGATGATATGGATTGTCGCATGACATCGACTAGTGGCGGGACTCTTCTTGGAGGACTATCTCGGAAAAAGCGCAGAGCTAGGAAGAATCTACCACCACCTCCACCGTCCTCAATGGTTACTAGAAGAGGAAGTCATCGTTCTTTTGAAATATAGTGTGATTAGCATGTCTTATGTTCAACGAATGATCATTTGATTTCGTTTTTTCTTTTTTTAGTGTGTAGTAACGGCTACCCTCGGCCATTTAACGCGGGATATTTATTGAATAAATAAAGACCGGAAGGTGTCCTTCCGTTTTATAATATATATATATATATATATATATATATATATATATATTGAGCAACTAGCTACTTAAAATTAACCGTCTAGCAGCTGCATTCCCGCAAATGCTAAAACCATTCATCATATTTAGCATGTGCTCTTCTCCTCTTGTATTCACACTCTTGCTGCTAACATGATAATTCTCTAGTAACTGCTTCTTCTGCTTAAATGAGCTATGATCCACTCTAGCTTCCTGTTTGATAAGCAGCACATAATGTACTGGTGAATAATTCTGCATGTGCATTGTTCTTCCTTGGATCAATATTGCTACTGTCTTCAACAGTTTCTCCATCCTTAACGGAACCGAGTCAATCAACTGAAGGCTGAATTGTCCAGCTGCAAGCAAAATGGCGACTCCATCATCAATTACTTTAGTCTCTTGAAAAAAAATTTTGGAGGGAGCTCTATGATCTCAATCTAGTTCATGTATGTTTTTGTATTGTCTGTAAATGCAATTTATCGAAGTCTCTGACCAACAAACGAGAGGATGAAAAGGTCTATCAATTCTTGATAGGCCTTGATGAACCCGCATACAAAACCATTACTTCAAAAATTCTCGGTATTGATATTCATCCACCGATGAATCGTGTATATCACAAGGTCATATAAGAAGAACGCGTTGGCCTTATCTCACGTAGCAACACCGAACCCAATGACCCCATGGCTTTGGCTGCTCGCGCAAGTTGTGTGTGTGTGGTGGGGAGTGGAGGGAGACTGTTGAAGCCATGGCAAGAGCCTGAGTCGTCAGTGGCAGGCTGGCGAGCTAATGTTGAATTCAAGGGACCAATCAACGGTTGACACCTTTAGGTGTCATGTTGATGAGTAGTTGTGGAAGGAGAGAGACGGTTACCATGGGGACGAACGCAAATGGTAGGGAGCGTGCAGAGGGTGCGAAGGAGAGCTGAGGAGGAAGGAGAGTTGTGCGCGCGAATTTGTTTTAAAAGTATGAAATGACCATTTTGCCCTTATGTAATTAGTAGTGAGAGAAGTATGTCTAAGGGTGTTTGTGACATTTTGCACTAGGTATCTTCTTTCTCCCCTTTAAGTCTGCGTTGTAACCAACCGAAGGAGTTAGATACAATTCTTGTGAATTCGAAGCAATTTGAGTAGCCTTTTTCCTCTCCCTGTGATTTTTCTTTTCATTCGCTCTTGCTCCTTGAGCAAGCTTCTTCCCTTCTTGTTTGGTATTTTGTTGTAATCGCTTGCGTTTTTGAGGAATTGTTAGAAATTTTACATGGTATCAGAGAGTGTTTGATGAATTTTGGTACCTTCGCTGTATCAGACAACAATTCAATGGCGTCCTCCTCTTCTGCATCACTTTCGATTCCAGTGGATCCATCGGACGATCCATACTTCATTCATCCAAGTGATAATCCTTCCACATTTTTGGTTCAGCCGCTGCTTGATGGGAATAATTACCATGGTTGGAGTAGGTCCGTAAGAAGAGCGTTGGAATCCAAGAATAAGATAGGGTCTGTGAATGGTACAATTGAGAAGCCAACGGAGGGGGCAAGGAGGTACAATTCTTGGATGAAAGCCAACAATATGGTGGCGTCTTGGTTGATTAATTCTTTGACTCCCAGCATCAGCCAGAGTGTGATATGGCTGGATTCTGCAATGGATATCTGGAATGACTTGAAATTCAGGTATGGCAATGCTGATTCCTTTAGACTTTCAGATCTACAGGAAGAATTCTACTCTATTAAGCAAGAAAACAATAGTGTGACTGAATATTATACAAAGTTGAAAAGCGTGTGGGAAGAGTTGTTGGTTTTAAGATCAGTGCCTGCCTGTACGTGCAGAAGATGCACCTGTAATCTCACAGTTGAGATTAACAAATTTGTGGAAAATGATTGCGTAATTAAGTTTTTGAAGGGTCTGAATGACCAGTTTGAGGCGGTAAAATCACAAGTGTTGCTGTCCACTCCCTTACCGGATTTAAAGTCTGCATTTGCTATGGCGGTGAAATTGGAGAGGAAGTTGAACTACTCAGTGAGTCAATATGGATTCAATAATAATCATTCGATGGTGATGAATGTGAATGGTGCAGGTAGGGGCAATGCATATGAGTCTAGGGGTTATAGCGATGGTTCCATGACTAATGCTTGGCAGAGGCAGCATGGTAGAGGTTTCAGGCGTGAGATGCCTAGATATAATCAGAACAATAGCAAGATCCCTATATGCAGTCATTGTAACATGACTGGTCATACGGTTGATAAGTGCTATAAAAAGCATGGATACCCCCCAGGGTACAAGCCCAAGAGTCATGTGAACATGGTCAGTGACGAAGGTGGTGGTGTGATGGTAGGAGACAATGTCAATGCTGCAGAATATGAGGACTATGGTGCATATGATGATGTGAATCCGGGACAGTATGGACCACAGAATGCTATGACTCAAATGACTCCTATGTTGACACAAGAGCAGTATGCTCAATTGATGAGCTTGTTACAGGAGAGACAAGAAGGAGCAGGGAAGAGTCTGGTTGATTCTAGTGCTGTTGACAATGTTCGTCATGCTGTTATGTCAGCCCAGCAATCCACAACCTCTGGTAATGATTCAGGTAATGTACTGTTTTCAAACTTAAATGTATGGATTTTGGATTCTGGGGCTAGTGATCACATATGCTCTTGCATTCACTTGTTTGATTCCTATCATCCTATTGAAGCTATCTCTGTGACACTGCCAAATAAATATCTAGCCAAAGTCACACATGTTGGCACAGTCAGTATAAATTCCAATCTGGTTCTTACCAATGTCTTCTATGTGCCAGCATTTGCGTTTAACCTTTTGTCACTCAGTAAACTCACTCAATCAAACCTATTTGTTGTTGCTTTCTGTTCCAATGTCTGCCTGATTCAGGACCTCAGAACCGAGAAGGTGATTGGTTCAGCTGAGGTAGATCAAGGCCTTTACCATCTCCATGGCAATCCAAAACAAGATGCTCCTCATTCATCCCACCTGACATGTACTGCCAGCCTCTCAGATGGTATGTTGTGGCACTCGAGACTAGGACATTTGTCTGTGAAAAGACAAAAGAAAGTTCAGAAGATTGAGCCAATGGTGCATGTGCCAGATTCTGAATATGAATGTACAGTTTGTCCCCTTGCAAAACAAAAGAGAAACCCATTTCCAGTATCCACTTCATCTTCTGATAGCCCTTTTTCCCTTATACACATAGACATTTGGAGACCATATAAATACCCCACATTGTATAAACAACACTACTTTGTTACAATAGTTGATGATTGTAGTAGATACTGTTGGGTGTACTTGATGAATAATAAAGGTGAAACCAGGTCCATTGTTGATAGTTTCTATCATTTTGTATCTGTTCATTTTGATGCCAAGATCAAAACTATAAGAACTGACAACGGACAAGAATTCAAAATGAATGCATTCTATGCCTCTCATGGTATATTGCACCAGACCACATGTGTCAACACCCGTCAACAAAATGGGATTGTTGAAAGGAAGCACCAACATATCCTCAATGTGGCAAGAGCGCTTAGGTTCCAATCTCATCTGCCCTCTACTTACTGGGGTTTCTGCATCCAACACTCAGTATACCTCATTAACATCACTCCTACCCCTGTTCTTCAACACAAAACCCCATATGAACTTTTTTACAAAACACTACCTACATACAGTAACCTCAAGACCTTTGGCTGCCTAGCCTTTGGAACTAATACTCATGCGCATAAAGAGAAGTTTGAAGCTAGAGCTCAAAGAAGTGTGTTCCTTGGACTGTCACATACTACAAAAGGATATGTTATACAGGAACTGAATACCAAGGATGTTTATATCTCAAGAGATGTCGTGTTCTTTGAATCAACCTTTCCCTTTCGTTCTGAGGCACATACTGATTCAGATCAGGTGATCCCTTCATTCATGCCCTCTTGCTCCACTGACGCAGACTACCAAATTTTGCCCAACACTTCACAACCTGCCAATTACACAGAAACGCCTGACACGCCCCAACCCAATCATAATCCAAACAATTCGTCTCCACAGTCTCCCAACTCACCTTCATCCCAAGAACCGTCATCAAACAGCCTTCATCCCAATGATCTGACTCTACCCACTTCAACACAGTCACCCACACATGAACCTCTGCCACATGGTTCCATTGTGATTGACCTTCCAATAGTTCAAAACACACATCCTCAACGGTCCAGACGTCCTCCCTCATATCTTCAGGACTATCATTGTAATTCATTGACTACATCACAGGCTGACTCTATACCCAAACACACTTCTCCTCATCCTATGCGTAATTACATGTCTTATGCATCACTAGCTCCACAATACAAGGCATACATTTATAGTTTGAATGCACACACAGAACCTAAGAATTATGCAGAGGCTGCTGGATCAGCTGTATGGCAGGCAGCCATGGAAACAGAATTGGCAGCACTGGAAGCCAACCAGACGTGGAGTTTGGTGACATTGCCTGAGGGCAAACATCCCATTGGATGCAAATGGGTGTACAAAGTCAAGCTAAAGGCTAATGGCACGGTAGAAAGACACAAAGCACGGTTGGTGGCCAAAGGATATACTCAGCAGTACGGCCTAAACTACCAGGACACGTTTTCACCAGTGGCCAAGATGACCACAGTAAGGGTGATCCTTGCAATGGTAGCCCAGTTTCAATGGCCCATTCACCAGTTAGACGTAAACAATGCGTTTTTGCACGGAGATTTGCATGAAGAGATCTATATGCTGCCTACCCCCGGTTTGGATGTGTCTGATTGCAGTAAGTTATGTAAGTTGCATAAGTCATTGTATGGGCTTAAACAGGCTAGTAGGGAATGGAATGCCACCTTGACTAGGTTTCTGGTTGGAAAGGGCTTCCAACAATCTAAGTGCGATTACACTATGTTCACTAAGCATGTTGGTCAGTCTCTCTTAATTCTTTTGGTGTATGTTGATGATATCATTGTCACTTGTGACAATGAGGGGGCCATTACAGAGATCAAGCAGGCACTAAACGATGAGTTAAAGATCAAGGACTTAGGCAGGCTGAAATTCTTTTTGGGCATTGAGGTGGCTTAGGGTAAGGAAGGAATTCATATAAATCAGAGGAAGTACACACTAGAAATGCTTGATCAAGCTGGATTCACAGAGGCTAAGCCTGCCAGAACTCCAATGGAAAGTCATTCGAGCATGACACATAATGATTCACCTTTGTTGCTTGACTTTACTCAGTATAGAAGACTGGTGGGCAAATTAATATACCTTACCATTTCTAGACCAGACATTGCATTTGCAGTTCAGCAACTCAGTCAATTTATTGACTGCCCTACTGAAAACCATATGAGGGCAGCACACAGAGTACTCAGGTATATCAAGGGCACATTGGGACAAGGATTGTTATTTCCAAAAACTGGTGAATTGAGACTGAAAGCATTTGTAGACGCTGACTGGGGTGGCTGTCATGAAACGAGGAGGTCAGTCACAGGATACTGCGTCTTCCTAGGGAATGCACTAATTTCGTGGAAGGCTAAGAAACAGACGACTGTATCCAAGTCATCAGCGGAGACGGAATACAGAGCAATGGCTTTAGTCACTTATGAGATTCAGTGGCTCTTATACTTGTTGGATGAATTGGGTCTGGGAGGACAGAAACCAGTGGAGGTCTTCTGTGATTGCAAGAGTGCAATACACATCGCAGAAAATCCTATATTTCATGAAAGAACGAAGCACATAGAGATTGACTGCCATGTGGTAAGGGACAAGGTGCAAGATGGAACACTAAAATTGATGCCTGTGAGAACGGAAGTGCAACTTGCAGATTTATTTACTAAGGCACTGGATTATAGGAGATCTGCACAGTTGGTCAATGCAATGGGAATTCACATTCTATATGCCAAGCCAAGATCAGATGGCTGACCTTGAGGGGGGGTGTTGAAGCCATGGCAAGAGCCTGAGACGTCAGTGGCAGGCTGGCGAGCTAATGTTGAATTCAAGGGACCAATCAACGGTTGACACCTTTAGGTGTCATGTTGATGAGTAGTTGTGGAAGGAGACAGACGGTTACCATGGGGACGAACGCAAATGGTAGGGAGCATGCAGAGGGTGCGAAGGAGAGCTGAGGAGGAAGGAGAGTTGTGCGCGCGAATTTGTTTTAAAAGTATGAAATGACCATTTTGCCCTTATGTAATTAGGAGTGAGCGAAGTATGTCTAAGGGTGTTTGTGACATTTTGCACTAGGTATCTTCTTTCTCCCCTTTAAGTCTGCGTTGTAACCAACTGAAGGAGTTAGTTACAATTCTTGTGAATTCGAAGCAATTTGAGTAGCCTTTTTCCTCTCCCTGTGATTTTTCTTTTCATTCGCTCTTGCTCCTTGAGCAAGCTTCTTCCCTTCTTGTTTGGTATTTTGTTGTAATCGCTTGCGTTTTTGAGGAATTGTTAGAAATTTTACAGAGACCGCGGGGAGGGGGGGTAGTTTCCAGCATCACGTACCTTGACTGGTGGGGCACTGACCGCGCCCCGCTGGAAGTGGAAAAGGAGCTGCACAGCCCACCGCAACTACACCAGACCGTACAGCACAGCTGCCTACTGGAAGAGTGGCGTGTGGCGGCCCGTGCCAAAAGAGTGGACTGTTGTTCTGAACCTTGTTGATTCATACATAAACGTAGACAATGAATTCCTCATTTGTGTGAGTTTATTTTCGATAATTGAGCCCGGTTCATCACATCATTTGACTGGCATGATTTATCTTTTACATAATTTACGCACTATTGACCCATGTGCAGTGACATTAACTGATAGCAATAACACATTTGATGGACAAGAAGGTGAGGCTGTTCTTGATGAGCATTTGAAACTTCGTCGAGTATTAAATTCTTCCGTATCTCAACTATCAAGTGTGATGCGTGTTTGACGACGCAGAAGTTCGATCTTTCCTTGTTTTAACCAATTCATTCACAAGACATCTTGTTCGGTTAACAAGAGCGGATTCAATCCATCCTTGACCGTATGTCTCTTGTTTTGGATTGAGAAATATCCTTCCACTTGCAGCTTGTTCGTGCTTCAAGAACGATGTTTCACCCTTGGTACATGTTTTCAAGTTGGATAGATTTAATTTCCCCACGGCGTTTGCTCAAGACGTCAATATAGAATCTAATTTTTGAATAAAGATAAAAAACACAAGAAAACTCCTTGCCGATCAACCATGGACGAAAATTGTATCAAATTTTATTCAAGTCTGGTTATACAGACGTCATACATCTAAACCTAATGTACATAGAAAAAGATAAACCTAATGTACATAGAAAAAGATAAATCTAATGTACATAGAAAAAGATAAGACTTTCACTTGAAATCAAACTCTTTAACAGCTATGTGATCTTCCACACGCATCTCAGTCATCTCGAAGATGAATTTATCAATGAGGTCTTTTTTAGAGTTGTAGCTCTGGATGTTTAGTTTCATAGCATTTTGAATCACCTAAGATGACCCCTGATTAGTGAGGTATGGTCAAAAAACCGAGATAGGATCATTATGTGAAAACCCTAAAATGTAGGCGTGTACATATTTGAAAAGTATGCTTTCTCATCTTTTAACAAACGTTTTTAACATCTAAAAACGTTCTAAAAACATTTAAAAGTATTTTACAACACAATAAACAACTTTTACAAGCCAATTTGGTCAAGAATAAAGTACTGTAAAACACTACGGACGTGTTTTCTTCCACTTTATCCCGCTGCACATCCTTTTTTTTCAATTATACTCCTTTGACCTTATCAGCTTCAGTAGCTGAGAGTTTGTTCATCTGCAATAGATGCTAAATGTTTGGTCTCTTCGGCTGCAACTGCAAAAGGAAATATAATTATGCACCACATAAAACTAACTATATATGCAAAGGATTGTTTGGAATTAGGAGAGAAAGGGAGAAAACTCGCTGTGATGGGTAAAACCAGTTTCACTAAGTAAAATGGTAATTTTAGGTGGTGCGATTCTTTGTTATGAAGTGATTATAGACACAGAAAAAATAATATCGTTTATTTGTACAATATTTATTTTTTTCGCATGTTGAAAGGTTTAAAAGTAAAAAAAAAATTGGTTTAAACTTCTATTGGGAAATGCGTCTAATAAGAAATTGAAAAACAATAGAGGTTTCCAAATGGACGCTAAATATTATTCAAAATTTGCTATAATTGCATGCCGTGAAAATCTTTTGCATTTAATAAGGGAGTTTAGCTTCTTGTTTCTTTCTTTTGCAAATTTGATCAATGTCTTTTTAATACATATATACAGAGCAAGCCGGCATGACATAGCTCAGTTGGTTCCGGGAAGACAGATTTGCTAACAAGATCGAATCTCGCAGTCTACATTGTGGGTGTCTTATCTTCAGACTCCAATGTGGGTCTTCAGACTCCAATGTAGGTTTAGAGGGTCGAGCCCTAATGTGAGTCTGTGTGTGCCTCCCCTTAGCGAACTGCTGAATGTCTGATTTACATCATTTCATCTGCCTCATTGGGCCGGGATGTGGGAGCCCCTTAAGATTGGGGTTCAACCTTTGCTAACAAGACATACATACAGAGCAAAGTTCCTATACTTTGCACAAAGTTACCAGATACAAACAACCAATGTTTTTTTCATTTCTCCCTTTTTACACTCGAATCAATCATCATAATAAAGTGTTCATTTATTATAATAAATGGTTTGTTCTATATAAATCTCTTCTTCTAACTCACCATTAAGAAAGGCAGTCTTCACATCCATTTGATGGATTTCTAAATCATAGACTGCAGCAATAGCTACTAGCATCCTTATGGAAGTGATCCTAGTCACTGGTGAGTTGGTATCAAAGAAGTCAAAGCCTTCTTTTTGTCTGTAGCCCTTGCCTACTAACCTGGCCTTGTACTTGTCAATAGATCCATCTTCTTTCAGTTTTTTCCTGAAAATCCACTTGCACCCGAGTGGTTTACTTCCTGGAGGAAGATCTACCAGCTCCCAAATGTGATTTTGAAGAATGGAATCTATCTCACTATTCACTGCTTCTTTCTAGAAAGGAGCTTCTGGAGTTGTTATCGCCTCAGAGAAAGATCTGTTAGGTCCCTTAGAACACACTAGAAGGGGGGTTGAATAGTGTGTTCACCAAGTATGGATATTTTATGGATATTTTTCGTTTTTAAGGTGCAACCAATACTTGGGTGTGTTCTTTAGAAAGAATAAAAGCTTGCAAGAAAGTAAAGAACACAAGTATGTATAGAGGTTCAAGTCAAATGACTCTACTCCTCTACCTTCTTGATTTTTCACAAGAAAGATTTTGAAAGGGGATTGTTATTTCTTTGGGGGGGGCAAAAACAATCAAAGAACAAAATCCAAACACTGAAAAACTAGGCACTTTGCCTAGACCATAACCGAGAGATCTAACCCTTTGAAGTCTAGCCTCCAAAGATCTTCTTTGCCCTCAAAGAAATCTTGTAGGGAGAATAGTGCACCACACACTATCAACTAACCCTTCAAAGTCTAGAAATCTCAAACAAGAAGCACCCTTGCTCCTTGACCAACAATCTACCCAATCTCTCACAATAATAACTCACCAAGAAGAAGACTCTTCTTCCTCTTACAATAGCCACTCTCAACAATAAAGTAAAATGTACAATGTTTACAAGTATTTTGAGAGCTTGAGCTTGAGAGAAAATTTGAGAGCTTGCAATATAGAAAGTTGGAGAAGAATGAGAAGAAACCCTACTTTTATCACTCTTCAAGTTTTCTTCCCGTTTGAAAACCCCCTGCACAAACAATAATGGGTTTTGGCATCTTGTGATGGTACTTCATCATCCTTGAAGATCTTCCCTTGGCATGTAGCAAAACTTTTGGAGAGATTTCAAAACCAAAGCCAAGAATGGAAACCTGGCATCTTCATGTTAGAGAGAGAACCTGTGAAAATAGCACTAAAAAAAGAGGGTACAAAGAGTCAACTAATGTTAGAAAGTGAAGCAAAAAGACCTTTGTAACGTTGGTCACATGAAGCGTCTAATGTGCTTAAAGCACAGGCGTTCGAAGTAACATAGAGCGCTTAATGTGAAAATGAACTTTCGTTCGAAGTCACATCAAGCGCCTAATGTGGGCAGCTTAAGGCATTCGAAGTCACATGAAGCGCCTAATGTAGCCCTTCATGCTTGTTCGAACTAACTCTGCATTTTCTAAGAGAAAGGACTTAAGAGTACGTGCCCATTCAGGGGAAAAGTACTTTTGACTTGGTGAACCACTTGAAGCGCCTAATCAGGCGTTCGAAGTGTTCGCACTTTTCATCAGGGCACATGAAGCGCCTAATGTAGGCGTTTGAAGTGTCCTAACTTCCATACACTTCACATGAAGTGCCTAATGTAGGCGTTTGAAGTGTACGCACATCTAGGCACTTCACATGAAGCGCCTAATGTAGGCGTTCAAAGTGTACTGGACTCCACCAAGGTACATTAAGCGCTTAATGTAAGCATTCGAAGTATACGGACTTCAAACACCACACATGAAGCGCCTAATCTACTTGTTCGAAGTACACCATTGTGCAAATCATCAAAACTCAACATATTCTAACAAGATCTCGGCTCGTTTTCTACCATGTAGGTTAGAAAATCTGGTCCAAAAGACGTCAGTATTTTGGCTTGTTTGCTTTGACGAGGTTCCTCAGTCTCTTGAGGAGTCGTCTCACGCACTCGCTTACTAGTGCTAGCTTCTTTACTGTCTTTGTCTTTCTTCGGAAAGACATTTTCAAAGAACACTGCATTCTTCGATTCCATGACAATATTTTCATGTATCTTGGAAATGTCCGATTTGTGCACTAAGAAACGATATGCACTACTGTTCGTTGCATAGCCGATGAATATGCAATCAATAGTTTTAGGCCCGATTCTCACTTGTCCTGGTTTAGGTACAGCAACCTTCGCCAGACACCCCCACACTTTCAAGTATTTGTAACTAGGCTTATAGCCTTTCCAAAGTTCATATGGGGTTTTATCCGTCTTCTTGGACGGAATCCTATTTAAAATGACGTTGGCGAAGAGAATTGCTTCCCCCCACAAGTTCTGAGGTAAACCCGAACTTATCAACATAGCATTCATCATCTTCTTTAGAGTACGGTTTTTGCGTTCTGGAATACCATTCGATTGAGGTGAATATGGCGTAGTCGTTTGATGAATAATGCCATGTTTTGAACAGAATTTATTAAACAATGCGTCATACTCTCCGCCTCTATCACTTCGAATTATTTTAATTCGTTTGCTAAGTTGATTCTCAACTTCATTCTTATAATCTTTAAAAGCATCAATGGTCTCATCTTTGCTACTTAGCAAATAAACATAACAGTATCTAGTGCAATCGTCGATAAAAGTTACAAAGTACTTTTTACCTCCTCTTGTTTGCACAAACTTTAAATCATACAAGTCTGTATGAGTTAAATCCAAGGATTCAGTGTTCCGTTCTGTTGAAGGATATGGCGCTTTTGTCAATTTCAACACATATTTGGCATTTTTCTTTATTATTAAAGTCCAGATTGGGCAATAAGTCAAGATTAATCATTCGTTGTATTGACTTATAATTAACATGTCCCAAACGAAAATGCCACAAACAAGAAGACTCAAGCATGTAAGCAGAAGAGGAAACAATTTTATTAGCCTCAGTGGGCGTAACTTTCTTGGGTACAATTGTCATAACATTTAACTTAAACATGTTATCAGTAAGGTACCCCTTTCCCAAATACACGTCATTCTTAGAAAGTGTAAATTTGTTTGCCTCAAAAACAAGCTTGAAACCATGACTAACTAGCAGCGCGCCAGAAACCAAGTTTTTCCTGATGTCAGGAACATGCAACACATTCTGCAGGGTCAACTCCCGTGGAGGTCAGTTTCAGGACCACCTTGCCCGATCCTTCGATCTTCGAGCTGTCGGAGTTTCCCATGAAAAGCTGTTCGTTGTTTGTCGTAGGTACATATTCTCTGAACATTGCCCTGTTCGCACAAACATGTCGAGTGGCCCATGTGTCCACCCACCATTCACGCGGGTTCCCCACTGCGTTGCACTCGGTCACCACTGCGCAGAGATTCAAATCTTCCATTGCGCCGACCAGATTCGCTTTTGCTTTATTTTGATTCTGATTCTTTTTGGGCTTACGGCAGTCACTGCTCCGGTGCCCTAGTTTACCACAGTTATAACACTTACCTGTGAACTTCTTTACAATCTCCTTGCCCTTGACGTTCACGCCCAAAGTGTTATTTTTCTTTTTGTTCTTCGTCTCAGCAACATGAGCCTTGGCTTGACTAGACGAAGTGGTTGGCTTCCTTTCGGCACGACGATTGTCCTCCTCAATTCGAAGCCGGACAATCAAATCCTCCACCTTCATTTCCTTTCTTTTGTGTTTGAGATAGCTCTTAAATTCCCTCCACGAAGGAGGCAGCTTCTCAATCACAACCGCAACCTGGAAAGATTCACTGAGCGTCATGCCCTCTTCTTCCATCTCAGATACCAACATCTGTATTTCCTCAACCTGCAAAATGACAGTTTTGGAATCTAGCATTTTATAGTCGAGAAATTTTCTAACTATTAACTTTTTCGTGCCAGCATCTTCTGTGCAATACTTTTTATCTAAAACCGACCACAAAGCTTTTGCAGTTTTATAAGTACAAAACACGCTATAGATAGTATTATCTAGGCAACTCAGAATCAATTTCAAACAACAAAAATTTGTATACGCCCATGCTTCAGCCCCCAAGGCGTTCTGCATGTTCTGATTTTGATCCTCCACAGGTTCAACCACGGGTGGATCCTCGCTCAGCATCCTGGCCAATCCCAGCGCTGTTAGATAGAACAGCATCTTCTGCTACCATCTCTTAAAGAAACTGCCAGCAAATTTCTTCGGCTTCTCCACGTGTGCAGCTGTGGCAGCCGAATTCATCTGAGGCCCTCTAGTAGGTGCCAACGGAACCATGTTGAACGGCGCACTGGCAGCAACGTTACTTGCCCCTTCAGGTGCAGACACAGAGTGAGCACCGTTAAATCCTTGAACAGAGTTCGAGCTTTCGTGTTTCATTCCTGTTCAGTTCGATCAAAACGTATAGATGAGAACGGAATCAGATTTAAGAAAGGAGTAGAAGTAGACTGCAAATCAGTATGAACACCGCTTTGCGTAAATAAAGAAATGGTGCAGAAACAATTGAATTGAATAAGTCTTAAGATTGTTGGAGACAATCAATCCTGTGCTAAGACGCAGTCATTCGGTGTGTGCGTTTGAAAACAGTAAAATAAACCAAACCCGAGGCGAGTCGAGGACTCTATCCTTAAGACGTATTGCTCCGGTATATTGTGCCTAACTGGCGTTAGCAACCGTCTCCCAGGATACAACGGGTACCTGTTCAGTTGAGCGGTACTGCTGAACTTGAACTGCTTCGAACCTTCGAGTGTACTTCTCTTGGACGTGATGCAAAAACTCAAATGCTATGAATGCTGTATGCTATGAATGCAGAGAGCAAGTGTGTATTGTGTGTATAGAATGCATCCCTTGCCCTGTTTATTCAGGGGAGTCGGTTGGAGAATAGGTTACACAGATGGAACCGTGACCGTCGGATCAAAACCGTAGATTGATATAAGCCGTTAGAGCAAAACCTCCTATTCAGTTTTGAAAGGTTTAAATCTCAGCCTTCAGATTGAAAACTGATTCGCAGGATTAAACCTGGAGCATTAGATGGAAACCACATTCGGTTGGGCAGTTAGGTCAGTTTAAATCTCAGCCGTTGGATCAAAGCAGCCTTTTCCGCCACCATTAGATCAAAACAAACTGATCTTATCACATATCGGAGGATATTGTTTGTTTCAAGTTTGAAACACAACTGCTTAGCATAAAGATTCTGTCCGTTGTCCAGCTTCGATCGATCACATCGATCGATCGAAGTGACATCGATTGATCGATGTGATCGATCGATGTACGTCAGAATGATTATGAACTTTTTGTCCAGCTTCGATCGATTACATCGATCGATCGAAGTGACATCGATCGATCGAAGTGATCGATCGATGTAAGGCAGAATGATCTAGAAGCTTTCTGACCATCTTAATCGATCGATCGAAGTGACATCGATCGATCGATGTGATCGATCGATGTACTTTACATAGAACAATCTATTTCTTCCTTCCGGTCAAACCTTCTCACGCCCCAAGGGCACATCTAAAGTGTCCAATGTGGTATTCCTCTATAAGGATAATGTGGCTTCCTAAGAATAGGACACGTCATCCATTAACCATATTTTCCATCCACTTTGAGCATTAATTTTTCGTTCACCCGGTATCGGAATTGAGTGATTCCAAGGCCTAAAATTAACTACTCGTTACGTAGATAATTAAGGACCAATTAGTTTCCGATTTTCATTATCGAAAATTAATCATAATTAAGCTCAAAGTACGTTGCTCAACCAAGTTTTGCAACCTTTCTTAATGGGCCAAAGCCCAAACCTTTTAATTCTCCAACAAGATACATCTAAGTGGGACTTAAAGAATCTAAAAACCTCGTCCCTCCTGATGAGGAGAGTGTTGCTGAGTATCAAAGAGAACTTCACAATCTTCCCTTCCAAAAAAAAAAAAAATATTATAAAAACTTAAGGCACATGATTACCACGTTACAACATTAGCTCGAAAATAGGTTTCCAAGAATCCTCGAACAACTATTTTCAAAACACCACATAAATAAGTTTATTTCAAGCAAGAACCAATTCCTCGCACGAACACCCAAGAAACAATATCAAGAATGAAATAAATAACACCACAAGCACAATTTGTAAGTGCTTAAATTCGACAGGGGCAGAGTTGCACGATTTGCTGAGCATACGAGGTTGTTGTTCCTCTCAGTTCACGAAATGGCAACTCCTCCTTATTTCTCCTTGTGGGTATTGGAGTATATCCAGGGTACCCATATGAATCATTGCAGCTGAATAATTTTCAGCCCAGGCATAAGGATTTCTTGCATAAAACGCAACTGATTTTGACGTCGATGAAGAGCTGTAAAGCGTTTGATCGGAGGTAAACAAACCACGGCGATTCACCAAATCCTTGTAGTATTTATTGTCCAAAATGTTTGGTGTTAGAGAATCCTGTGGGACAGTGGGATCAGGTCCGGTCCCGCTGGCGGATGAGGGAGGGCAGATTTTCATCAAGTAGGCTGCAAAGGATGGATCCATGGTGGGATCAAGTGTTGGGTAGAGGCGATTCGCAAAGGAACTGCAATGAGCAATGCCAATAGAGTGAGCACCTGAAAGCACTACCATTTCATCCACAGAAAGCCCTTTGCTGGCAAACATTGATGCTACTGCTGAGGCATTGAAAAATGGAGGCGGCAGATTCTGAAGCGCCTCATCTGAAAGAGCGACACGGCCATCGCGGCGCCCTGAAGGGACATCATAGGCGATTCTTCCCACTTTATAAGCACTGTCACGGGCAGCAAAGGCAAGGATGTCTGCGCAAGATACGATTCCAGGGCATGCTGCCTCTAGTTGAGCCTTCACGGAGTCGATCGCCTCGAATCCTCGTAGGCTTAGGTTTGGGGGGCTATCTTTCTCTATTGCCTTCCCTCCTGGTATGGTATCGAGCAGCACGGAAGCATCACATCCCTGGAAGGGAAAACAGAAAATTAGATGTAACATTTGTGGTCCTAGAGAAATTGTAGGGACTTTCTGTGAAAATTCGCACAAAGGTGCAAGATGTCAAATGCTGCAAGCATCACACGAACACTCTTGCAACGAAGAGATTCAATGATCTCAATTGGTGATGAAAACGAATTGCAGAAAGAGATTCAATGAAGAAATTCAAAGGAGGAGGCAATACACTGCTCTCCTGCTTGAGGAAGAAACTTTTATTCAAAGTGATTACAAAATGGCTGAAAGCTTAATCAACATCCCCTTCTTCCCTTCGTTTATACCCAGCAAACGAGAAAGAAAAATAACTGCCACTGTAGAAATTACAAAAATGACCCTAAACTAACTCAGTTAACTAACTAATCACAAGGGCACTAATGTCATTTCACAGATTTTAAAATGTTGCCGCCACAAACCGCCTTCTTCTTCATCAGTGCAGCTACATCTCTGCACCACTGCGTATCCCTCCTTTGTAACCAACAGTTTAGGGACTACCCGCAACCCAACTGCTCTCGATTTCTCAACCGTCGATTAAACCATTCATCATGCGGCTGTGCACTGTCTTTACCCGGATCATCAACTGGATCGTGGTGATCCGCAGACTTCACCTCTGAGCTTGGTGCACCTATACTTTTGACACCCCCCCTCAAGCCCAGCTTGGTATAAATGCTGTAAACACCAATCAACTGTAACAGCCTAATCAGTCTCGTACTATCCAGGGGTTTTGTAAAGACATCTGCAAGTTGCAACTGAGATTGTATAGGCATCAACTTTAACACTCCTTGAAGCACCTTATCTCTTACAACATGGCAATCTATCTCAATGTGCTTTGTCCTTTCAGGGAACACAGGATTTTCAGCAATATACAACGCACTTTTACTATCACAGAAGAGCTCCACTGGTTCCTGATCTCCTAATCCCAGATCCTTGGCCAAATACAACAACCACTGTATCTCACAAACTGCTAATGCCATGGCTCTGTACTCCGCTTCCGCAGATGATCTTGAGACCGTCGTCTGCTTCTTCGCTTTCAAAGACACAAGAGCCACTCCTAAGAACACGCAGTAACCTGTGATGGACCTTCTAGTCTCCTGGCATCCTGCCCAGTCCGAGTCCACAAAGCCTTTCAGTCTCATGTCTCCTGTGCTGGGAAATAGAAGCCCCTGTCCTATGGTCCCTTTCAAATATCTGAGAAGCCTGTGCGCTGCCTTTTGATGATTTAATGTGGAACAATCCAAGAACTGGCTTAGCTGTTGAACATCATAAGAGATATCCGACCTAGTGATGGTTAAATATATCAACTTTCCCACCAACTTCCTATATTGGGTGACATCACTTAAGAGATCCGAATCATTGTGCAACAATTTCACATGCCTTTCCATAGGAGTGACAACAGGTTTAGCACCTAGGAATCCCACTTCCTCCAGCAACTCCGTTGTATACTTCCTCTGGTTTATGCAAAGACCTGCTTTGGACCTGGCAACTTCGATCCCTAGAAAAAATCTCGACTCTCCCAGATTCTTGATACGAAACTCTGAGTGTAATGCAGCTTTGATCTCCTCAATGGCTTCAATATTTTCACAAGCAGCGATAATATCATCCACGTATACAAGCAAGACAAGCATATACTTCCCAGCAACTTTACTAAACAATGTATGATCATTTCTAGATTGAGTGAAGCCTTGCTCAATTAAAAACTTCGTTAGCTTGGCATTCCACTCCCTACTTGCTTGCTTCAAACCATATAAAGACTTCTGCAGCTTGCACACCAAATGAGGTTGTGGTAGGTTCACCCCTGGTGGAGGCATCATGTATATCTCCTCATGGAGATCCCCGTGTAAAAATGCGTTGTTCACATCCATTTGATGTATGTGCCAGCCATTTCTTGCCACCATAGCCAGTAGCATTCTTACAGTTGCCATCTTGGCCACTGGTGAAAACGTATCTTGATAATCCACACCGTATTGTTGTGTGTAGCCCTTAGCTACCAGTCTTGCCTTGAACCTATCCACTGTACCATCAGCCTTATGCTTGATCTTATATACCCACTTGCACCCAATGGCCCTCTTATCCTTGGGCAGTGACACCAACTCCCAGGTGTCATTTTCCTCTAAAGCTGCAATTTCCTGCTCCATTGCCTTCTGCCATTAGGATTACCACATGCTTCTGCATAAGAGTTAGGTTCTGTGTGTATACTAATGTTTAATGCATAGGATCTGTACTTTGGTGTCAAGGAATCAAGACACAAGTGTTTTTCAATTGAGTGAGGAGTATTGTGTTGAGGGTGGTCATCCTGCACATTGTATGCGGGTTCTTGTACAGACAACTTGGATATTTGATTGCAGTAATATTGTTGCAGATAGGATGGTGGTTGCCTGATGCGATGTGGTCTGGGGAAGGCCAAAGGTATATCCAATGAGGTTATGGGAACCTCAATTGGTGAAGCTGAGGGTGAGGATGAAGATTGGAGTGAAGGTGAAGGAGAAGATTCGATTTGTGATGTCAGGGGCAAAGGTGTAGGTTGCGTTGCTGTTTTAAGAGAAGATGATGCAGGCTAGATTGAAGACACAGGGGAATGTGATGATGAAGGCTGAGCTATAGGCTGGATTGAAGACAAAGGGGACTGTGATAATGAAGGCTGAGCTTGGTCTGTAGGATCAGAATGGAAGGGAGATATGGGACTAACATTGTGCTCGAATAGATTATGTTGTGGCTCGTGTATATGCTGAGGTGCAGACTGATGATCAAAAGAATGAATGGGCGTGCCAGAAGATTGAGGAGTAGACATGGGAGGACTGCTGGAAAAAGGGAATACATTCTCAAAGAATTGCACATCTCTTGAAACGAAAACAGCATAGCTTTCTAAATCCAAAGGGACATATCCTTTTGTTGTATGTGACAGGCCTAGAAACAAAAACTTCATTGACCTGGGGCTGAATTTGTCCTTGATGGGTGAAGTGTTGTAAGCGTACGCTAAGCAGCCAAATACCCTTAGGTGTGAATATATGGGAACCTTTTTATACAGGAGTTCAAAAGTAGTATGTTGATCAAGTAAAGGAGATGGAGTTATATTTATAAGATAAGCTGCGTATTGGACACAGAAGCCCCAGTATTTGATGGGAACATTGGATTGAAACCTGAGGGCCCTGGCTACTGTTAGCAAATGTTGGTGCTTTCTTTCAACTACACCATTCTGCTGTGGAGTGTATACACATGTTGTTTGATGTTGAATGCCTTTTTCAGGGTAGAAAGAATGTAGTTTAAACTCAAGACCATTATCAGTTCTAATGATCTTTATAGGCCTGTCAAACTGAACAGAGACAAAAGTATGGAAGTTTTGAACAATGCATCTAACTTCAGATTTTGACTTTAACAAATAGATCCAACAATATCTACTGTAGTCATCTATTATTGTAAGGAAGTATTTCTGTCTATACAATGTGGGATGCCTATAAGGGCCCCATATATCCATGTGTACAAGATCAAAGGGAGAATGGGTTATGGATTTTGAAACAGGAAATGGCATTCTCTTTTGTTTTGCCAATGGGCATATACTGCAGTTGAACTCATCTTCAGATGACATCACACTTGAGTCTATTTTGTTTATCTCTTTTAATCTGGAATGTGCAGGATGACCAAGTCTTGAATGCCAAAGGTAAGGACTGATACTGGAAGCAACGCAAACATGAGAAGTTGGATTGAGGCATGGATTGGTTTCAGAATCTGAGAGGGAATTTCCAAGAAAATGATATAGGCCTTGATTGACTCTAACTGAACCAATCTTCTTCTTGGTGGTGTGCTCCTGGATCATACAAGTATCAAGGTGAAAAACCACATCAATATCACCAGACTTTGTCAACTTGCTCAATGACAGCAAGTTGAATGAAAAAGCAGGTACATGTAAGACATCGTTCAGTTCAAGAGATGTGCTGAATTTTACAGTTCCAATATGGTTTACTGTGACATGTTGGTTGTTAGGCAATTGCACGGATCTGGAATCAACAGGATAGAATGAATTAAAGAGAGAAAGAGTATGACAAATATGGTCAGTAGCACCAGAGTCCAAAACCCATGCATTAGAACAATCATATAGCATATTACCTTTTCCCTTACCAGAAGTAGAGGAACACTGAGTTGACATAACAGCATGGCCTTCTCCACTGTTCTGTGACTCCTCCATTCCTGTTCTCAGTTTGTCATTGTGCTGCTGCAACAGATACACCAGATGCACATATTGCTCTTGAGTAATCATAGCAGACTCTTGGGAGGCTGGACCAGGCACTGCATCACTAACTACTGAGTTCACCTGGCTCCTTTGCTTATAATCAGGTGGATACCCATGCTTCTTATAGCACTTGTCAATAGTGTGTCCAATTAAGTTGCAGAAGGTGCACACTGGAGCCTTAGAGTTCCCTTTTGAGAAATTCTTTCTGTTACCTCTCCCCATAGACTTCTGCCATGGTCCTCCAAAGCCTGCATTGTTTGTTCCTCTAGCCCCAGACGAACTATAACTCCCCCCTTTATTTACATTCATCACTAATGAAGGATTATTAATGAGTTTTGTGTTGGGATAATTCAACTTCCTCTCTAGCTTAATAGCCATTGCAAAAGTTGTTTTAAGATCTGGCAAAGGGACTGATAGCAGTACTTGTGATTTTACCGGCTCAAATTCCTCGTTAAGCCCCTTAATTAACTTTATGACATAATCATCTTGCACGTATTTTTTGATTTGGCTTGAAACATTGCAAGTGCACTTATTACACGTACAAATAGGAACTGATCTAAGAACCATTAACTCCTCAGATAGGACTTTCAACTTCGTATAGTAATCGGTCACAGTAGACTCACCTTGCTTGCTTGCGTAGAACTGCTCCTGAAGGTCTGATAGTCTAAATGCATCAACATTCCCATACCTGTGCTTAAGATCATTCCATATATCAATCGCATTATCAAGCCACATTACGCTTTGTCCTATTGAAGAAATCACAGAATTGACTATCCATGATGCCACCATATTGTTGGCCTTGCTCCATGTCGCATATCTTCTACTTCCTTCCTCTGGTTTGATCACATCACCAGATATGAAGCCTAATTTGTTCTTCGATTCCAACGCTCTCCTGAATGTTCTGCTCCATCCATGATAATTGTTTCCATCGAGCAACGGTTGGACAAGAACAAGCGCAGGGCTATCACTCGGATGGATATACAGGGGATCCTCAATAGGATCCAAAATTACTCTGGTCTGAGGGCTATTTGAGGAACTAGGTGACCGCATATCAGAAGCCATGAAAGTACCAAATTTCATTCAACAATTTCAACGGAATACGTGTGTGTTTATCTCTGATACCATGTGAAAATTCGCACAAAGGTGCAAGATGTCAAATGCTGCAAGGATCACACGAACACTCTTGCAGCGAAGAGATTCAATGATCTCAATTGGTGATGAAAACGAATTGCAGAAAGAGATTCAATGAAGAAATTCAAAGGAGGAGGCAATACACTGCTCTCCTGCTTGAGGAAGAAATTTTTATTCAAAGTGATTACAAAATGGCTAAAAGCTTAATCAACATCTCCTTCTTCCCTTCGTTTATACCTAGCAAACAAGAAAGAAAAATAACTGCCACTGCAGAAATTACAAAAATGACCCCAAACTAACTCAGCTAACTAACTAATCACAAGGGCACTAATGTCATTTCACAGATTTTAAAATGTTGCCGCCACAAACCGCCTTCTTCTTTATCAGTGCAGCTACATCTCTGCACCACTGCGTATCCCTCCTTCGTAACCAACAGTTTAGGGACTACACGCAACCCAACTGCTCCTTTCGATTTCTCAACCGTCGATTAAACCATTCATCATGCGGCTGTGCACTGTCTTTACCCAGATCATCAACTGGATCATGGTGATCCGCAGAGTTCACCTCTGAGCTTGGTGCACCTATACTTTTGACACTTTCCTAAACCATGGTCCATTTTGGTCCTAGTGAAATTGTACATATTAAATGGATGAGTTATACTTCCTTTGACCCAAAAATATTGTCACAATTGATAATATTGTAGAAATAAGTCCAGCTGAGGTATGCCGAGCCAAACTGAAGAAGACCGACCTGAACAAAGGTACATAAACAATGATAGAAAATGACCATGTCAGTCAGCCGAGCTGATCTGGACAATAGAACTGAACTGATGAGGTAAGGACAGAATGAAGACGAACTGAGCTGAAGAAGACAAATGTGCTGAAGTGAAGAAGACGTGCTGGAGTGAAGAACTGAAGAATTAACCAAAGTGAAAAAGTGTTGAGCCAAGGTGACGAGAAAAAGTACAATCAAGGCAGCAACGCTAAGGCCGAGCTGCCATACTTAGGCTTGTAAATATTGTAACTTAGAATAATTTTACTGTATATAATTCAAGTGAACAGGTAACTAGCCGTTAGCATAGACGTTAGAAATTACTATAGATATAGTAACCACTGTCCAAGTGGTGAAATATAGCCGTTAGAAGTAGAATTCTTTCCTTATAAAAAATCTTGTAAATTACAATTGAGTTGAATGAATGCAAATTTTCCAATATTCAACAAATATTTTTGGAGCAAAAGAAGTATATGTCAAAGATGACGTCGTGCATACGTATAGGATCCAAAGACTTGTTATGATCACGGCCCATCATAGAATTACTCACTCTTGAAAGATGTATAAAGAAACTTACCCTAACAAAACAGTCGTGAAAATGCAATCTTATAAGCCCAGCAGCAATTCCAGGATTGACAGACACAGCATTATACACTGTTTCCCTAACAATGCGTTCTGCTGCGGGGCAAGTACGAGAGTAGTAACCCACCCTAGGTGGTCCAGGCCGGTAAACAAGCCGGTTTTTTGGAACCGGAATGGCTACAACAGATATTTCCAGAGACAAAATAGCAAAGATTAGGAAGCTGAAGATACCAGAACTCATTCTGGCAAGATTTGAATCTTGAAAACCTGTCTCGAGTGAAGTGTTGACTGAGATAGCAAAAAGCACTAAACTAACTATGGCTTTATAGAGAGATTGGCTTGTTTAGAGGTAGGTGGTGTAGAGAGTTCATGCAGTTCCATGAATGAAATCGTGAATGCACGTAGGCAAGTAAGACAAATGGCAATTTACAGCTAATATTCTCTTGTCCAAATTATCTTAAGAAACTAAACAGTAGAGAAATACTATCAAGATAAAATAATAATGCAAATTTTATGTAACGTGACATATCTCCTTAAAAGAGGATAAAACTAGTCACCATGTAGATAATATGTTAGACGTGAATGTCACTTCAGCAATCTCATAAAGATAACATATTACGTTTGTTATTATATAACAAGTAGTGACCAAATGGGAGGACAAATTTTGTCTCTCCACATAAATTGGCGTGGCCAGAAATATTTCTTAATCTTTATACGCGTTTCTAAAAGCATTTACCATAACTGGAAATATGGACGACCTTTATATTCTGCCGGCACCAAAGGAACCAGAGATTTTTTTGATAGAAAACTATACATCATTGATACCATAGCAGTAATCTTTAACGGCCACGGTGACGGGATTAAATTCCTACCAGGAGCGAAGTGAAGCATATTCTGTAGCGCCCCGCCTGAAACCAGGGTTCCGGCTCAGTGCACCCGCCGTACTCTACTCCATAGAGTACAAAGCGTCGATACTATACATGTACATGTCGACATGAATAATGAATCGATTAGCGGAAGCAACATAACATAAACAAATCATCATCGACATGCAATGTACTACATCATAATCTGTGTCAACCAAAATATACATAATGTTGAAACTTTCTGGATTACATCATAAATCAAGACTTGACGCCTTTGAAGCAAGACTCTCAACCTGTTTCTTCATTATCAGTGATTCTTCTAGCCTGTTCTCAACAAATCTGTGAATGAACCTGTTATCTGAAAATGATAATTAAAGGCAAGTATGAGCGATAGCCATCGTCTTTTAATCGCTCAGCAAGTAGTCTTTCTAGATACGACATGTGGATCATACATGGAAATAGAGTGACAAATCTAATAAACATTTGTATCAAAAATAGATAACATATTTGCATTTTAGAAAGTAATCTTAGTATGGCATATTATGAACTTTAAGAATAAACAAGGAGAATTCCTCAACATAACATACTTACATATCATAGTACTTAGTCCATAACATCATAACATGTCCATACTTAGCTTCTAACTCATAACTCATACTAAAATCAATGACATCATAACTTAAGAATCTCTTAAGGTATCATATCGTAACTTAAGGATCTTCTGAAGGTAACATATGCTAGCATGGTCATGACGTGATGCATAAAACATGGCTTTTCATAACATGATGGTTCATAACATGACTTTTCATAAACATGACATGATTTTCAAAACTTGCATAACATGACATTTGCATAACATGAAGACATAACATTTTCATCATTGGCTATAGCACTTTTCATAAGAATAATAACGCACGACATACCGAATGATTCCCCGTATAGTACATGTGCGACATAACATCATGAATCATATGCACATGTGCTAACGGTGACGCATTATGACTGAGATCCCGTGTCCCAGACCCGGTGTTACACTCAGCCGTAACGTAAACATGGGCCCCTGACACCTACCACTCCGGTCCCGATGTCAGGACAGCGCTTCAACATAACATAATCATGATCATGAACATAACATAACATATCGTGTCTCATCGGAATCATTCGTCTCGTGTTTATTATTCCTATGCATATGAACTTCTAAAAACATGAGATGTGACAACATAACTTTGCAAATCTTGTTTTCATGCAACGTGAGACTTGGTCAATTACGGGTATCTTGTCATACTACCACTAGTAACATCACTCACTTAATTTCCTTCTACATATCACAACTTAAACAAAATACCATTTTCACCTACAAATAAGTACCATTCGGCCATCATACTAAAACAGCCCCCTTTTTCTATTATCATCACACAATAATTTGGTAGCATCTATTCCATACATGCATATCATAACTCATAACTTAAATGCCTATATCATGAAAATTTCTAAGTACTTTACATTTCATCTAAGATTTCATAACTTACATTTATCATAACCTATCTATGTTAGCATATATAACATGTAACATATCATGTACATACATTGTAAAAGTTAATAGTCTTATATTTACACATACATAAATATGGCCTATTTATGTTTCATACTTTTCATAACTTAATACATAATTTACATACTTAACTTACTTTCATAACTTAACATATTCATCATATATACATATGTATTTTTGTAAAAATATAATAAAATCATTTTGTCACCAAGCCTAAAGGCCGAATATATATACATGGTATATATATATAAATCATTTTACGCTATATTATATAATATCCAAAACTTATTCATTTTCAATTTACATACTTAACTTACTTTCATAACTTAACATATTCATCATATGTACATATATACTTGTATAAATAATATCCAAAACTTATTCATTTTCATATCTTAACATATTCATCATATATACATATATATATACTTGTACAAAAATATAATGAAATCATTTTCTCACCAAGGCCCATTGGCCGAATATATATATATATTTGCAATAGTTTATATACTATACATATATAGATACATATAAGTCATTTTAAATACCATTATTCATATTTAATGTATATAATATACTTATGTGTGCGTAATACATATAAAAATTATTCATAATCACAATTAGACATAAAACCAAAATATATATATATATAATATATAGGTGTATAATACATAATACATAATACACCAATACGTATTCATTTTCTCTTTTTAACCTATTCACAAACCGTATATACCTATATATATCAATATATTTTCATACAAAATAGTATGTTTATTTATATGCATCTACACATCTCTACCTACATTTGTATACACATATATATAAATCCGTATATATATACATATGTAGATCTATACACTTATACATATATATATATATATATATATATATATATCAACATACATATTTTATAATGTATATATATATGCGTGTTTATATACATATATATATCAACATACATATTTTATAATATGTATATATATGCGTGTTTATATATAATGTATATATGTGTATATAGTGTGCGTGTATATAGTGTATATATATATATATATACTTATTACTCAACATAGATCTATACTTTCTTGAAAAGAAATCTTGAACATACTACATGATGATCCAACTTTGATATGAACATAAATACTTATTATTTGTAAAATCATGTAGGATCTAGGAAGAAAACTTGCCTTGATTTACTTTCTTACTCTTAGATGGTGATTCCTTCACTTGGATTTGAAGAACACATTTCTCCTCCTTCTCTTTGGTGTATATGATTATGATGCCCAAAAAGGAGAGTTAGTGTACAACTTATGAAACTAATTATATGTAAGAATCAAACTTAAACTTTATAAAGTTCTTACCTTGATTTCCCTTGATTTTAGATGTTACCACCTTCTTGAATCTTTCTTAGTTGATGGAGTGTTTATGGTACTTGATTTGAGTGATGTTGGTGTAAAGAAAGGAGAAGAAAATCTTCTCCTTGTTGAAGGCAAAATTTTCGGTCAAGAGGGAGGGAGAAGGGGTGTTGGAGTGTTCTTGAGTGTTTCTTGGATTTAGGATGAAATTAGTTGATTTGAAGATGTATTATTTGATGAGTTGAAGAAGAAATAAAAATTTATTCTTTACTAAGGTGGGGGGCGGCCATGTATGGGAGGGAATGGGGTAGGAGACAACCTTTAGACAAGTATGGGTGTAAGGAGTGGGTTTTATGACAAGATTCCTAAGCATGCTAATTTTTTATGCTAAATGTTTAAAGTGTGAGACAAGTTGTCTTCACTTTCTTTTTCATTTTCCTTTTCTTTTTCTTTCATGTATGTATTTTATTTTCTTTTATTTAAGGTAGTATAATATTGTTGTGTCATGTATTTCTTTTTGATTTAATTTATCCTAATAGTTGAAGTTGTTACCAACTAATTTATTTAAATACCTTGTATGTCCTATACGGTCATTGTCTAGTCCCAACCAGTCTCGTTATATCCGTTAACTTACCTTAATGTTATTTTTATGTGTGTTTCTAACCCCGATATTTAATGTCGATGTCTTGATTAACTCTAAATAAAAATTTTAATTTCTATCAAAAATCTTATTGACATCGCATTCGCGTTCTATTTTCCATCATTTTATCTCATTTCCACTAGCCCCAATTTCGGGTCGTAACATTCTTCCCCCTTATAAAAAGTTTCGTCCTCGAAACTTAGGGTTGTATTGATTTTACACTTAACGATTTACACTTAAGTTCTAGCTTTATTTCTTAATTTTCTATGATTCATCTTAGTATTCACCAACTTATGATAAAATTTTCCTTAATTTACCGTTTCCGTATATCTCCTATTAATCTGCTTAGGTATTCTATAACATCATATTTCTGCGTGTTACAGTAACCTTTATACTTACCATCTTCGGTCTCAAATTCTTATCCGATTAAATCTTATATCATATCACTTCCTACTTATTCATGCCTACGGTATGGAACTTACTCCATCATTGTCTAAGATTGTTTCCTTACATCTATGATCATCTCTTAAACTCTAAGATCACTTCTTAAGTTCATGACGTTGTTTACTTATGTGCTCGCGGTAAATTTGAAGCCCCTCCTTTTTTTTATATCCTAAGGAAAATAGTCTAATTATTACGACTCTAGATTATCTTACTAAATTTTAAAGACACAAGATCATTCCGGACATTTTCGCTAAAAAATTCTAAGGAAACTATTCTAAGGTTATTGCTCTCCTTCTAAAATCTTCTTCTTAGACTATAAAATCTTAACTTAGGTTCTACTATCATAACCTAATACATGTCGTTGTTTATCTTATGTGTCCGCAGTGGATCTAGAGCCATTGCTCTGATACCAACTGTAGCACCCTGCCCGAAACCAGGGTTCCGGCTCAGTGCACCCGCCGTACTCTACTCCATAGAGTACAAAGCGTCGATACTATACATGTACATGTCGACATGAATAATGAATCGATAAGCGGAAGCAACATAACATAAACAAATCATCATCGACATGCAATGTACTACATCATAATCTGTGTCAACCAAAATATACATAATGTTGAAACTTTCTGGATTACATCATAAATCAAGACTTGACGCCTTTGAAGCAAGACTCTCAACCTGTTTCTTCATTATCAGTGATTCTTCTAGCCTGTTCTTACCCAATTTGTGATTGAACCTGTTATCTGGAAATGATAATTAAAGGCAAGTATGAGCGATAGCCATCGTCTTTTAATCGCTCAGCAAGTAGTCTTTCTAGATACGACATGTGGATCATACACAGAAATAGAGTGACAAATCTAATAAACATTTGTATCAAAAATAGATAACATATTTGCATTTTAGAAAGTAATCTTAGTATGGCATATTATGATCTTTAAGAATAAACAAGGAGAATTCCTCAACATAACATACTTACATATCATAGTACTTAGTCCATAACATCATAACATGTCCATACTTAGCTTCTAACTCATAACTCATACTAAAATCAATGACATCATAACTTAAGAATCTCTTAAGGTATCATATCGTAACTTAAGGATCTTCTGAAGGTAACATATGCTAGCATGGTCATGACGTGATGCATAAAACATGGCTTTTCATAACATGATGGTTCATAACATGACTTTTCATAAACATGACATGATTTTCAAAACTTGCATAACATGACATTTGCATAACATGAAGACATAACATTTTCATCATTGGCTATAGCACTTTTCATAAAAATAATAACGCACGAAATACCGAATGATTCCCCGTATAGTACATGTGCGACATAACATCATGAATCATATGCACATGTGCTAACGGTGACGCATTATGACTGAGATCCCGTGTCCCAGACCCGGTGTTACACTCAGCCGTAACGTAAACATGGGCCCCTGACACCTACCACTCCGGTCTCGATGTCAGGACAGCGCTTCAACATAACATAACATAATCATGATTATGAACATAACATAACATATCGTGTCTCATCGGAATCATTCGTCTCGTGTTTATTATTCATATGCATATGAACTTCTAAAAACATGAGATGTGACAACATAACTTTGCAAATCTTGTTTTCATGCAACGTGAGACTTGGTCAATTACGGGTATCTTGTCATACTACCACTAGTAACATCACTCACTTAATTTCCTTCTACATATCACAACTTAAGCAAAATACCATTTTCACCTACAAATAAGTACCATTCGGCCATCATACTAAAACAGCCCCCTTTTTCTATTATCATCAAACAATAATTTGGTAGCATCTATTCCATACATGCATATCATAACTCATAACTTAAATGCCTATATCATGAAAATTTCTAAGTACTTTACATTTCATCTAAGATTTCATAACTTACATTTATCATAACCTATCTATGTTAGCATATATAACATGTAACATATCATGTACATACATTGTAAAAGTTAATAGTCTTATATTTACACATACATAAATATGGCCTATTTATGTGTCATACTTTTCATAACTTAATACATAATTTACATACTTAACTTACTTTCATAACTTAACATATTCATCATATATACATATGTATTTTTGTAAAAATATAATAAAATCATTTTGTCACCAAGCCTAAGGCCGAATATATATACATGGTATATATATATAAATCATTTTACGCTATATTATATAATATCCAAAACTTATGCATTTTCAATTTACATACTTAACTTACTTTCATAACTTAACATATTCATCATATATACATATATACTTGTATAAAATATAATAAAATCATTTTGTCACCAAGCCTAAAGGCCGAACATATATACATGGTATATATATATATAAATCATTTTATGCTATATTATATAATATCCAAAACTTATTCATTTTCATATCTTAACATATTCATCATATATACATATATATATACTTGTACAAAAATATAATGAAATCATTTTCTCACCAAGGCCCATTGGCCGAATATATATATATATATATTTGCAATAGTTTATATACTATACATATATAGATACATATAAGTCATTTTAAATACCATTATTCATATTTAATGTATATAATATACTTATGTGTGCGTAATACATATAAAAATTATTCATAATCACAATTAGACATAAAACCGAAATATATATATATAATATATAGGTGTATAATACATAATACACCAATACGTATTCATTTTCTCTTTTTAACCTATTCACAAACTGTATATACCTATATATATCAATATATTTTCATACAAAATAGTATGTTTATTTATATGCATCTACACATCTCTACCTACATATGTATACACATATATATAAATCCGTATATATATACATATGTAGATCTATACACTTATACATATATATATATATATATCAACATACATATTTTATAATGTATATATATTTGTGTGTTTATATACATATATATATCAACATACATATTTTATAATATGTATATATATGCGTGTTTATATATAATGTATATATGTGTATATAATGTGCGTGTATCTAGTGTATATATATATATACACTTATTACTCAACATAGATCTATACTTTCTTGAAAAGAAATCTTGAACATACTACATGATGATCCAACTTTGATATGAACATAAATACTTATTATTTGTAAAATCATGTAGGATCTAGGAAGAAAACTTGCCTTGATTTACTTTCTTACTCTTAGATGGTGATTCATTCACTTGGATTTGAAGAACACATTTCTCCTCCTTCTCTTTGGTGTATATGATTATGATGCCCAAAAAGGAGAGTTAGTGTACAACTTATGAAACTAATTATATGTAAGAATCAAACTTAAACTTTATAAAGTTCTTACCTTGATTTCCCTTGATTTTAGATGTTACCACCTTCTTGAATCTTTCTTAGTTGATGGAGTGTTTATGGTACTTGATTTGAGTGATGTTGGTGTAAAGAAAGGAGAAGAAATCTTCTCCTTGTTGAAGGCAAAATTTTCGGTCAAGAGGGAGGGAGAAGGGGTGTTGGAGTGTTCTTGAGTGTTTCTTGGATTTAGGATGAAATTAGTTGATTTGAAGATGTATTATTTGATGAGTTGAAGTAGAAATAAAAATTTATTCTTTACTAAGGTGGGGGGCGGCCATGTATGGGAGGGAATGGGGTGGGAGACAACCTTTAGACAAGTATGGGTGTAAGGAGTGGGTTTTATGACAAGATTCCTAAGCATGCTAATTTTTTATGCTAAATGTTTAAAGTGTGAGACAAGTTGTCTTCACTTTCTTTTTCATTTTCCTTTTCTTTTTCTTTCATGTATGTATTTTATTTTCTTTTATTTAAGGTAGTATAATATTGTTGTGTCATGTATTTCTTTTTGATTTAATTTATCCTAATAGTTGAAGTTTTTACCAACTAATTTATTTAAATACCTTGTATGTCCTATACAGTCATTGTCTAGTCCCAACCAGTCTCGTTATATCCGTTAACTTACCTTAATGTTATTTTTATGTGTGTTTCTAACCCCGATATTTAATGTCGATGTCTTGATTAACTCTAAATAAAAATTTTAATTTCTATCAAAAATCTTATTGACATCGCATTTGCGTTCTATTTTCCATCATTTTATCTCATTTCCACTAGCCCCAATTTCGGGTCGCAACATATTCGGAGAAATCTTTAAACAGTCAATGTGACCTAACAGAGCAAAGTCTCGATCATATCACTGCTCCAACCTTTACTCAGCCAGAAAGACGTTGGACGATATTACTAGGTTCAACTGCGGGGCGACAAAACCTACGCCGTGTTGGAGGAAAATTTATAAATGGGTTTTGTCCAAAGTTGGTGAGCAACATACTTTGAGCTTAATTAAGATTAGTTTTCGTTAATCAAAAATGAAAACTAATGAATCCTAAATTATCTACGTGATGAGTAGATGATTTTAGGCTTTGAATCACTCAATTTCGTTATCGGGTGAATGAGAAATTAATGCTCAAAGTAGGAATAAAAATTGGTTTGCAAATTGGAAAATTGGTGATGTGGCTTCATGAGAAGAAGACACATCACCTTTTTGCAAATATACCACATTGGAAAATTGAAGGGAAAATGCCACCAAATATAGTGCTAGGAGAGGCACTTTAGATGTGCCCTAAGGGCATGAGAAGTTTTTGACCGGAGGGAAGACCTAGAAAGTGCGCACACGCGCGCGTGCCGCTCGCCTGCCCGTCTGGCCGGCCGGCTCGGCTCGTGGCTCGTGGCTCGCCCGCCCGGTTCTTATCTTTTTGGATAAATTTTCTTTTAAATTTTTCCAGAAAATAATTTACTTGATCCTACGGTTATGATTTAATCCTATGATCTAACGGCTCAGATTGAGCTGACATTTTCAACTGACTGATTCTTCCCAGTCGTGGGATAATGGCCGAGCTGAGACAGTCGTGGGGTGTGTGGTGAATGTGGGGTTACTGGCCGATCAGTGCGGTCGTGGGTTACCGTAACCTCCAAGAATTCCCTCTATAAATAGAGGCAGTGCACTGCTTCTGCAGACACAGAAATTTTCCTTCTCTTCTCCTATTGCATAATCCATTGCTGCATACTGCATACACTGCTGCTGCATTTCATCCATTTGAGGAAGTCAGAACATTTGTCAGGTTCGTGGAGTCTGCTGCTGCATTTCATCCATTTGAGGAAGTCAGAACATTTGTCAGGTTCGTGGAGTTCTTACGTAGTAGTGCCACTCGTATGAACTGTTAGCCGTTGTATCCTGGGAGACGTTTGCAAATTTTCGGTTGGGCACAGTATACCGGAGCAATTCGTTTTAAGGACAGAGTCCTGGACTCGCCTCGGTCCCTATGTTGAGCTCATCCCTGTGTTGAGCTCGTCTCTGTGTTGAGCTCATCTCTGTGTTGAGCTCTTCCTATGTTGAGCTCATCTTTGTGTTGAGCTCATCAGTTCGGCTCATCACTGTGATGAACTCGGCCTCATCGGTTCGGCTCATCACTGGGATGACCTCGGACTTTCATCTCAGCTCATCCTTCTGATGGCAATTTGGCTCATCACTGGGATGACCTTGGCCTTTTATCTCGGCTCATCCCTGTGATGACACTTCGGCTCATCACTGGGATGACCTCGGTATTTCATCTGGCTCATCCTTGTGATGGCAATTTGGCTAATCACTGGGATGACCTCGGCCTTTTATCTCGGCTCATCCCTGTGATGCACGTTGGCTCATCACTGGGATGACCTCGGCCTTTCATCTTGGCTCATCCCTGTGATGACACTTCGGCTCATCACTGAGATGACCTCGGCCTTTCATCTCGGCTCATCCCTGTGATGCCACTTCGGCTCATCACTGGATGACCTCGGCCATGTCATCTCGGCACATCCCTGTGATGGAACTTCGGTTCATCACTGGGATGACCTCGGCTATTCATCTCGGCCCATCACTGTGATGGCACTTCAGCTCATGCTTGTGCTTTACAGAATGTCAGTTTCGTTCTCTAATAAATCTGAGTTTTTGTACCTGAGACAACAAACTTAAGACGATTTTCTGTTCTTATCTCAGTTTTGTAAATCCGATTTATTTACAGTAATTCTGTTGGTAATACTGACTTCTTGTTTCATGATTTGTCAGAAATTGAAACGAGATGGAGAACGAAAGCTCTAACTCGCACATCGGCGCTGAGGAACAGAACACTGCTGTTCCAATCGCACCTACTGTTGCTGCACCCATTCCTGCACCTGTTCCTGCTGCTGGACAGGTTGAGAAGCCTGAGAAGTTTGGAGGCAGTTTCTTCAAACGCTGGCAGCAAAAGATGCTGTTTTTCTTGACAACATTGGGCTTAGCAAAGATGCTGAATGAAGATCCTCCGGAGGTGGTTCCGGTTGAAGATCCGAATCTGAACATGCAGAACCATTTGATGGCTGAAGCATGGAATTTTAACAATTATGTATGCTTGAGTCATATTTTGAGTTGTTTAGATAATTCATTGTATGGACTGTACTGTACTTATAAAACTGCAAAGTCATTGTGGATGGCCTTAGATAAGAAGTACCGCACGGAGGATGCCGGTACAAGAAGTTTGTCGTTGGCAAATTTCTTGATTTTAAAATGTCAGATTCCAAGACTGTTGTTTCTCAGATTGAGGAATTACAGATGCTGGTGGCCGAAATGGAAGAAGAGGGCATGTCGCTCAGTGAATCTTTCATAGTGGCGGCTGTGATTGAGAAGCTACCTCTTTCGTGGAGGGAATTTAGAAGCTATCTCAAACACAAGCGAAAGGAAATGACATTGGAGGATTGATTGTTCGACTTCGTATAGAGGAGACAATCGTAGAGATCCGAAAAAGGCCAAGTTCGAGTTCTGGTCATGCTAAAGCTCATGTCGCAGAGGCGACGAAAAAGAAAAAGAGAAATCCTGTCGGAGTGAACCCTAAAGGCAAGAAAGTTGCCAAAAGTTCACTGGAAAATGTTATAACTGTGGAACTCAGGGGCACCGCAGTGTTGACTGCCGTAAGCCCAAGAAAAAGCAGGAAAAAGCGAAAGCCAACCTTGTCAGTCAGATGGATGATCTGGATTTGTGCGCTGTTGTTTCTGAATGCAACGCAGTTGGAAATCCTCGTGAATGGTGGGTGGACACTGGAGCCACTCGACATGTCTGTGCAAACAGGGCGATGTTCAGAGACTATTCTCCGGCAAAGAATAATGAAAAGCTGTACATGGGGAACTCTGATAGCTCGAAGATTGAAGGTTCGGGCAATGTGATTCTGAAGATGACTTCAGAAAAGGAATTGACTCTGCGAGATGTACTGCACGTTTCTGACATACAAGAACTTAGTTTCTGGAGCTTTACTAGTCAGTCATGGTTTTAGACTAGTATTTGATTGTAATAAATTTATTCTGAGTAAGAATGGGGTATTTCTGGGAAGGGGTACTTGACCGACAACATGTTCAAACTTAGTGTGATGACTGTTGTACCCAAGAAAACTTTGCCCAAAGAGGCCAATAGAATGCTTCTACTTCTGCTTATATGCTTGAGTCTTCTTGTTTATGGCATTTTCGTTTGGGACATGTTAATTATAAGTCAATACAAAGGATGATTAATCTTGACTTATTACCCAAACTGAACATTAATAAAGAAAAATGCCAAGTATGTGTTGAAGCAAAAATGACAAAGACGCCATTTCCTTCAATCGAAAGGAACACTGAACCTTTGGATTTAATTCATACTGATGGTGTGATTTAAAATTTGTGCAAACAAGAGGTGGTAAAAATATTTTGTAACTTTTATCGATGATTGCACACGATACTGTTATGTCTATTTGCTAAGTAGCAAAGACGAGGCCCTTGATGCTTTCAAGGACTATAAAATGAAGTTGAGAATCAACTTAGCAAACGAATTAAGACAATTCGTAGTGATAGAGGTGGCGAATATGATGCACCGTTTAATGAATTCTGTTCAGAACATGGCATTATTCATCAAACGACTGCACCATATTCACCTCAATCGAATGGTATTGCTGAACGCAAAAACCGTACTCTGAAAGAGATGATGAATGCTATGTTGATAAGTTCGGGTTTACCACAGAACTTGTGGGGGGAAGCAATTCTCTCAGCCAACGTCATTTTAAATAGAATTCCATAAGAAGATGGATGAAACCCCATACGAGCTTTGGAAAGGCCATAAGCCTAGTTACAAATACTTGAAAGTGTGGGGGTGTCTGGCGAAGGTTGCAGTACCCAAACCAAGACAAGTTAGAATTGGGCCTAAAACAATTGATTGCATATTCATAGGATATGCAACTAACAGTAGTGCATATCGATTCTTGGTGCACAAGTCGGACATTCCTGACATACATGAGAATGTTGTCATGGAATCAAGAAATGCAGTGTTCTTTGAAGATGTCTTTCCAAAGAAAGACGAAAACAACAAGAAGCAAGCACTAGTAAGCGAGTGCGTGAGACGACTCCTCAAGAAATTGAGGAACTGCGTCAAAGCAAACGAACCAGAATACCAACATCTTTTGGACCAGATTTTCTAACATACTTAGTAGAAAAGAAGAACCTTTTCTGAGGCGATGTCAACTCCAGAAGCTCCCTTCTGGAAAGAGGCAGTAAATAGTGAGATAGAATCGATTCTTCAAAATCACACTTGGGAGCTGGTTGATCTTCCACCAGGAAGTAAACCACTCGGATGCAAGTGGATCTTTAAGAAAAAGCTGAAAGAAGATGGGTCTATTGACAAATACAAGGCCCGGTTGGTAGCTAAAGGCTATCGACAAAAGGAAGGCTTTGACTTTTTTGATACCTACTCACCGGTAACTAGGATCACTTCAATAAGAATGCTAGTTGCTATCGCTGCGCAGTCTACGACTTAGAAATACATCAGATGGATGTGAAGACTGCCTTCCTGAACGGTGAGTTAGAAGAAAATTTATATGGAGCAACCTGAAGGGTTTGCTGTACCAGGACAAGAGAAAAAGGTGTGTAAACTTGTCAAGTCTTTGTACGGACTTAAACAAGCACCCAAACAGTGGCATTTGAAGTTTGATGAGGCAATGTTGTTAAATGGCTTCAGGATCGAGTGTGACAAGTGTGTGTACATCAAGAACACACCAGACGCCTATGTGATAGTGTGTCTATATGTAGATGACATGCTCATCATGGGCAGTACTCGTGACATCATTTTGAATACCAAGAAGATGTTAACAGAAATTTTGATATGAAAGATATGGGGGTTGCCAATGTTATTCTAGGAATTAAAATTTCTCGGATAACTGAAGGCCTCGTTATGTCACAAACTCATATATTGAATCTGTTCTCAAACGATTCAATATGTTTGATACAAAACCAATAAAGACCCCTAGACTTAAGTGTACACTTAAGAAAGAACCGAGGTGAACCTGTAGCTCAATTGAAGTACTCACAGGTAATAGGAAGTCTGATGTACATAACAAACTGTACAAGACCAGACTTAGCCTGTTCAGTAAACAAATTGAGCAGGTTTACGAGTAATCCAAGTGAAGATCATTGGAAAGCTCTAAATAGAGTGATGAGGTACTTGAAGTACACAATGAACCTTGGATTACACTATACAAGATATCCAGCAGTATTGGAAGGATATTGTGATGCGAATTGGATATCAGATAGCAAGGACTCTAAGTCCACCAGTGGATACCTATTCACTGTTGGTGGAGGTGCTGTGTCATGGAAATCTACAAAACAAACGTGCATAGCTCGGTCCACTATGGAAGCCGAGTTTATAGCACTAGATAAAGCTGGAGAAGAGGCTGAATGGCTTCGAAATTTCCTAGAAGATGTTCCATGTTGGCCTAAGCCAATCGCTCCTATCAGCATACACTGTGATAGTCAGTCTGCTATAGGACGGGCACAAAGCAGCATCTACAATGGTAAGTCTCGACACATACGTCGGAGACATAATACCATTAAGCAATTGATCTCTAATGGTGTGATTTCCATTGATTACATAAAATCAAAGGAGAATCTTGCGGATCCACTTACAAAAGGCTTGCCTAGAGATCAGATGTCAAAATTGACAAATGGAATGGGACTTAAGCCTACTACGCAAGAGTCTTTGTAACGGTAACCCAACCTTGTTGACTGGAGATCCCAGATCTTGGTTCAATGGGACAACCAAGTTATGAAGGTTCAGTTTAGCACTTACTCATTCCGCTATATAAAAGTGCTGTCTGCAGAGAATATTTAGGGTAAGCTAAAGCTTTTAATGATGTCCTATATCTTGATACATCAAGTGGGGTATGGCAGAATGCTCCTGATAGGAATCACCTATGTAAGTGTGAAGTGGGGCCGCTTCTATGAGAATTCTGAGGCAAAGAAATCTCTAAAACACTTTCTGAAACCAGGTTGTTCATGGCCAAAACGAACACAACCATGAGAACCAAAAGAGTGTTAAAGAAAATGTTGTGTGAGTATTGTTCTAGGTTCACAGCAAAGGCTGACTAGTTCAAGACATCAAGTCACTACTTAGCCGAGTGAATCCGATGGTACATCACTACGAAAGGTTCAAAGCCAGAAGCTACCTCTTCTGATGCAATATTTTCTTGTCTGACTTCTCGTTAGAGTCTGCATTTGCATTTGCATTAATTTCCATTCATGTGGGGGATTGTTGGAGGAAAATTTATAAATGGGTTTGTCCAAAGTTGGTGAGCAACATACTTTGAGCTTAATTAAGATTAGTTTTCGTTAATCAAAAATGAAAACTAATGAATCCTAAATTATCTACGTGATGAGTAGATGATTTTAGGCTTTTGAATCACTCAATTTCGATATCGGGTGAATGAGAAATTAATGCTCAAAGGAATAAAAATTGGTTGCAAATTGGAAAATTGGTGATGTGGCTTCATGAGAAGAAGACACATCACCTTTTTGCAAATATACCACATTGGCAAATTGAAGGGAAAATGCCACCAAATATAGTGCTAGGAGAGGCACTTTAGATGTGCCCTAAGGGCATGAGAAGTTTTTGACCGGAGGGAAGACCTAGAAAGTGCCACACGCGCGCAGCGCGCCGCCGCCCGCCCGCCCGGCCGGCTCGGCTCGTGCTCGGCTCGGCTCGTGGCTCGTGCTCGCCCGCCCGGTTCTTATCTTTTTGGATAAATTTTCTTTTAAATTTTTCCAGAAAATAATTTACTTGATCCTACGGTTATGATTTAATCCTACGATCTAACGGCTCAGATTGAGCTGACAGTTTCAACTGACTGATTCTCCCAGTCGTGGGATAATGGCCGAGCTGAGACAGTCGTGGGGTGCATGGTGAACGTGGGGTTACTGGCCGATCAGTGCGGTCGTGGGTTGCCGTAACCTCCAAGAATTCCCTCTATAAATAGAGGCAGTGTAATGCTTCTGCAGACACAGAAATTTTCCTTCTCTTCTCCTACTGCATAATCCATTGCTGCATACTGCATACACTGCTGCTGCATTTCATCCATTTGAGGAAGTCAGAACATTTGTCAGGTTCGTGGAGTCTGCTGCTGCATTTCATCCATTTGAGAAAGTCAGAACATTTGTCAGGTTCGTGGAGTTCTTACGTAGTAGTGCAACTCATATGAACTGTTAGCCGTTGTATCCTGGGAGACGTTTGCAAATTTTCGGTTGGGCACAGTATACCAGAGCAATTCGTCTTAAGGACAGAGTCCTGGACTCGCCTCGGTCCCTATGTTGAGCTCATCCCTGTGTTGAGCTCGTCTCTGTGTTGAGCTCTTCCTATGTTGAGCTCATCTTTGTGTTGAGCTTATCGGTTCGGCTCATCACTGTGATGAACTCGGCCTCTCGGTTCAGCTCATCACTGGGTTGACATCGGACTTCATCTCGGCTCATCCCTGTGATGGCAATTTGGCTCATCACTGGGATGACCTCGGCCTTTTATCTCGGCTCATCCCTGTGATGGCACTTTGGCTCATCACTGGGATGACCTCGGCCATTCATCTCGGCTCATCCCTGTGATGACACTTCGGCTCATCACTGGGATGACCTCGGCCATTCATCTCGGCTCATCCCTGTGATGGAACTTCAGTTCATCACCGGGATGACCTCGGCTATTCATCTCGGCCCATCACTGTGATGGCACTTCGGCTCATCCTTGTGCTTTACAGAATGTCAGTTTTGTTCTCTAATAAATCTGAGTTTTTGTACCTGAGACAACACGCCGTTCGACTCCTGATCTGTAAGGACCTCATAGCCTATGAGTTCTCTCTCGGTTGCGCCTTAAGAGTTGGACCCCTTTTTTAGCTCGGTCTAATTAGCTAAGCAAACATCTGCCAACAATCAACTTGGCCAGATAGCCTGATACTTTGCGCCACTTGGCCACCATGCAGACGCTCCTCGCCAGCAGGGCCAGACACATGGCGTCCGCCTATGTAGCGCCCCGCTCCCGAGTCCTAACATCGGGAACTGTGCACCCGCCGTATCTCACTAAGGATAATACAAAGCGTCGAATCAATCTCTTACTTGTCAAAATGACGTAGAATTTTTTTTTTCTTGGAAACGTAAACCATAACATATATTAAACTCCAATAACCGTCATTACATTGCTAAATAAAATTCTGGGAATAAAATAGTAAAGTAGTATGTGGAAAATCCTCAAAGTATAAATAAGAACAAAACAGCTGCAGAGTCCCCTTAATCCTAGCTGCAGCTCTCAACCAGCCCACTCTGCTATGTCCGTCCCGTCCTCAACGAAGATGTGCTCGTAGTCCTCATCCGGCTCACCTGAGAAGTAGGAGTGAGTGACAGAAATCACCCAGCAGATGCCCGCCTCAAACAAATAAAAAACGTATATGCCGAAATGATATAGCCACATAGCACATAGACATGATATAATCATATAGCACATAAATATAAGATAACATGCATAAGATAAAGTAAATGCGGTAAGTAAATCACTCCACATAAAAATGCACAAGTACGTAATGCATGCTCAATCAACGTGTCACACGCAACAAGAATCATGTCATGCAATATGTCCTAGACCTATATGCAATGCATGATCCCGGGATTGACTAGATGCCTGTAGCTTGTACACTACAATCCACCCTTGCGGATGCCCGTGGCCCGTACACCACGATCCACCCCAACCGATGCCCGTGACCCATACACCACGATCCACCATAAACGATGCACATGGCCCGTACACCATGATCCACCATAACCGAATACTCATGGCCCATACACCATGGTCTACTCCACTCGAGTGTCTGAGACCCGTACATCTCGGCCCACTCCAAATGCAAATGCACGTGCCATGAATGCAACAACAAAAAAATCGCCTGCGGCTCGTACGCCCATCCTCACCAACTCCGGCACTCAACAATAGTCGTCTGGGGCCCGTACGCCCATCCTCACCATCTCCGGCACTCAAGATTTGGTTTCATAAATTTTACGAATATTGGAAAGTTGTTCTTTAGCATCCCCTTATCTTTCCTTAGCTTGTATTAATTTACTAGAATTTTCTACTAATTTCCCCTATGTTTCCATTACTTAATTCTATTTATTATTATTAATTTTTAATTACTTCAATTTACCACCAAACTTCAGAAATTAAGTGAAAATAATTTAATCTTAACCTTTTATATTTTCTTGAATTTATTTGAATTTATTGGTATTTAATTATATTTTCCTGCCTGACCCGTCAGACCTGATACATTTTTTTGAGAGGTTAATGGGCCGCCTTTGGCCCGACCCGCTGGCCAGTCGACCCGGTCCATTGGCTGGCCTATTCTCCGTCTTACTTTCATTATTTATTTATTTGTTTAATGGCTGCTCCACTAGTGGCAACGCGCGCTGAGATTCGTTTTTTGATCCCAACCCTTATTTTCTCCTATTTCCAGTCTATGTGAACCTATTCTAAGGCCAAAACACAAGTTTTTTAAAGGCTCCTAATGTAAAAGTTCTCCTTTTTTCCCCAATTCTTTAAGGGTATTTTGTTTTCGATTCAATCATACCACCAATTTCACACACATACACGCACATAGCAGCCATAAACAATATATCTCATGCTTTCCAACATATACAAAATTTACAACTTAAACAAATAAAAAAAACGAAACAAAATTTACAACTTAAGCAAATAAAACAACGAAACACATTAGTATACCATCAAAGCATGCATGAATCATATCCGTTTGAGGGGAAAGAGGCACCTACCTTTTTGACACATTAACTTCCTACGCGGAATCTCTTCTTCCCAACTCCGCTGACCTCTATGCTTGGTGTTGGGCAAATCCTTCCTTTCTTCCTAAAGGCCTTGGATGGTTGCTTCGGAAAAAGGACAAAACTTTAACTTCAACACTTAATCCAAGAATTTGACAAGTACAACTTTTAACACCTTTTCATTACCGTTATACTCATTCATTTACCGTTTTATTTCCGTTTCAATTATGTTTTACCTCCTACGTATAAGTATACCCATGTATATGTCCGCGCCCATACACATGTAGGATCTGCAAGGCACCACTAGAAGGGGGGGAATAGATGGTGCGGAAAGTGTGCTTTTTAAAATTTCTTTAAACTTTGAACAATTCAAGTTCTGAAAACAGATTCTGTTTTCAGGACCAGTTTTAAAACATTTTTAAAACTAGGTTAGAGGTCTCCAAAAATTATGAAATTTTGAGAGAACTTAGCCTCAGATGTTATGAGGTCCCCTAAAAATTTCAAATTAAAATTCAACCTGTAACCCCTTCAAAAACCGTTGGTAATCAGATTGTGCAAATCTGCCAGAAACGGTAGATGGTTTTGAAAAATTAATCGTCCAAATGCTCTGAAAATTTGACCACTAACTCTTTATATACTATATTTAAATGGGTTGAAACAGTTTTGGAAAATTCTTTTGGGAAGTAGGTCAACTACAGTCAAAGTCTCAACCTTTGCAAGTCTGAAAATCAGACTGCACTAGTCTCAGAACTTTTGATGTTTGATTGACTTATACTTATCCAAAAGGGTTGAAACTTATGCCAATTAACCCTAGAACGTGTAAGTATATTTCTGGAAATTTTCGTAATTTTTGAAAAACGTTTACTATTTTTACGGATGCGAATAAGAAGAGTAAACAGTGCAGTAACTGAAAAGTAAATGCAGAAAGTAAATGGCACCAAGAATTTTATACTGGTTCGGTTATAAACAACCTACTCCAGTCTTCAAGGAACACCTTCCTTGGTTCACACTACACACACAGCAGTACACCTTACCGCAGGGTTGATAGAGTTACACCTAACTCCAACCCTTTACAAACCTTGTATTGTAAGTACAATTCACACACCCACCACCTTGCTAGAGTGAAGATTGATCACACCTTGATCAATCTTTTACAAAGATATTGAATGGTGGTTTATCTCAAGCCTATTCAAGATTGAAAGATATGAAAACAATAGGCTTTACAAGAAGAAGAAAGAAAGAAGATGTAGGAGAAGAAGAGCTAGGTTTTTTGATCTCTTGGAATTGCAATGCTTGTTGTTGTTTTGTTTGCTCTCTTCTTTCCTTTTAACCTTGCAGCCGTCCCCTTAGTATGTTTCCCCCTCTTGAAAATTCTTTTAAGTCCTTGAGAGAGTGTAAGACATCATTGTGACAAGGCCTTGCTTACTTGGCATCTTCTTATTGGATGATCATTTAGTCTTCGCTTACTTGGCACCTCCTTATTGGTTCAACATTGTCATCATGATGACATGGAAAAAATCTGAGATATACACTTTACCATGTGCCAAAAATCAATCATAAAATCATTCCATAAATCAAGAGATACATCATAAATTGCAAGACAAATAAATTCTTCCATATCAAGTGAGAAAATCGGCCATAATAGCACTCTTGCCATGCTGAAAATTCAGCATGTGCATCATGGGGATAAAGTTCAAATCATTACCATTTTTCTTTGAATTTTCATCATAAAAATGAATCAACAACTTATGGTAGGTATTGCTACCAATTAAGAAATGAACTTAGACACAAATAAGCTTAAGAATTCGGCCACACCATGTCTTCACACATGCTGAAAAATTTCAGCATGTGTGATATGTAGAATATCACACTTTATTATTTTACATAATATTCAAATCATTTCCATAACATCCTCAATTAATCCTCATGATTCAAGACACAAAATATCTGCATTTTTAACTAAAAATTTCGGCCATAATACAACATACATGCTGAATTTTCAGCATGTGTCATATATGTGACATAGTTTGAAATGTTACCTTTTGTAGCTCCTTCCTTTAGGTCACCAACTTTGTTTAATTGATTCTTGACCAATCAATATGCCAACATGGCTCCACATATGCTCCAAATCAGCTGTTATAGGCGTTGGTAATGTGTTTGACATGTGCTGAATTTTATTTTTGCTAACTTTATAAAATAGTGCACATTTAATAATACACACATGTAATATTCCAATCAGCCCTTAATTTAATTTTCTAGAACACTTTAAGATGTATATCATATGTAAAAAGTGTCTAGATACGTGTCACATGATGTACAAGAAAAACGTTCCATGTTATGTGCGTAGAAAACCGAATTTTCGATATTTATCGATTACCCGATTTTTCTCTAATTTAAATTCCAACTTTTGCACATGTTATATATATTATGTTATACATAATATATATATATATACTTTAAATCTCAGCACTTGGCTGGTTTAAAGTGGTACCATTAGCATGTGACAAAATTAAACTTGGAATCTTCACATTTTGGCCTTAATGTGGAGTAATTTGTGTGTGCCAACATGGAAAGTATTTTTGGCTGAATATTCATGTATGCACGAAATTTTTCATTTTTGAAGTATAGGGGCTGGCCATTTATTTATGGCAAGTACGTGACACGTTGGCGAAGTTTCGGTATTCGCCCGATACGACAAATTTCGTTTAGAACCTTTTATCGTGTCGTATTTAATTTGTCATCACCATATCTTATATCATATGATATAAGACCTGAATATACTCATAATATGAGTTAAGTATAGTGGTGTGACGTTAACGTACGTACGTAAAATACATAACGTGTCGGTAGTACGTTGGAATACATGTGTATGTGCCTTTATTTAAAAATCTGAAAATATGTGATATATATGTGTATATGCGTGTGCATTAAAGGATGGGGAGGAGGAGAAGACTTTCCTTCCTTAGCCTTGTTGCCTTTGTGCCTTTTCCAAATGTAGCTTCCTTTAATGAACTACTTAGTTTAAACTAAGTACTTCACTTAATGAACTAGTTTAGTTCATTAATGGTGGCACCTGAAAATAGTATAAACACAACAAATGTTTGCCATATGATGTAAGCTTTAATGCTTCATGGCTCGTTAGTACGGCAACATAATATAAGCTAAATAAGGCAAGTAATGGCAAGTATCATGCATTCATGTACACGTTATATATATATTGTGCACGTTTATATATATATATATTTATTAGTCACTTATTTTGAAATCACTCAAACCCCCTTATCTCTACAATCTCCCCCTTTTGATGATTTTCAAAATAACTTGTGTACATGATTTAAATGCTATCTCTCCCCCTTGAATTGTGCGCAAATTTGAAATTTGAATTTCAATTTCAAATCCGGCTCCCCCTTGATTTGTGCAATTAAGATCAATCAGTGTCTCTCTCTCCCCTTAAATCATGCTTTTCTCTCCCCCTTTATTTTGGAAAGTAAATCAAAAGATTCCTGTCAAAAAGGAAAGTAAATCAAATAATGTCAAATCAAATCATATCAACGGGAATCATGCCTAATTTAGAACGAAGAGATTCATATGTGGCTTGATTTAAGGCCTTTGTAAATATATCCGCTACTTGTGATTCTGTGCGTACGTGATCTATGACAATATTACCATTGTTAACGTGATCACGAAGAAAGTGATAGCGTACTTCTATATGCTTAGCCTTAGAATGTAACACGGGGTTCTTAGACAAATTTATTGCACTCATACTATCACAATATATAGGAATTTTATTTACGGTAATTCCAAAGTCCGAAAGTTGTTGTTTTATCCACAACAACTGTGTGCAACAAAGGCTAAGAGCCATGTACTCAGCCTCAGTAGTGGACAAAGCAACACTTGCTTGCTTTTTGGAAAACCATGAAATAAGGGAATTTCCTATAAATTGGCAAGTTCCGCTCGTGCTTTTTCTATTTTGCAGCCACCATAATCTGCATCAGTGTAAGCATGTAAGTCAAATGTAGAATCCTTATCGTACCAAATACCTAAGGTGGGCGTGTGTTTAATATAACGGAATATTCTTTTTACCGCATTTAAGTGTGACACCTTAGGTTGACTTTGAAAACGAGCACACATGCATACACTAAACATGATGTCAGGCCTACTAGCAGTTAAATATAGCAAAGAACCTATCATAGATCGATATAATCCATTATCAACGTCTTTACCATGTTCGTCTTTGTCTAATTTAGTAGTGACACTCATAGGGGTGGGGATGGTTTCAAATTTTCAAAATTAAACTTTTTGATCATGTCATTAACATATTTTGCTTGGCTTATATGAATTCCTTTACTCGTTTGCTTAATCTGCAAGCCAAGAAAATAATTAAGTTCACCAACCATAGACATTTCAAATTCAGATTTCATGCAATTTTCAAAATCTTTAACAAGTCTATGTGAGGTAGAGCCAAAAATAATGTCATCTACGTAGATTTGAATAATAAGTAAATCTGATTTTTCTTGTTTCAAAAATAGTGTACTATCTATAGTACCACGTTTAAAATTATTTTCTAAAAGGAAAGTAGCAAAACGATCATACCATGCTCTCGGTGCTTGCTTTAGGCCATATAGTGCCTTCTTTAGTTTGTACACGTGATCTGGATGTTTCAAATCTTCAAAACCGGGTGGTTGCTTCACGTATACTTCTTCTTGTATGAATCCGTTTAGAAAGCACTTTTTACGTCCATTTGATATAATTTAAAATCTTTCATGCAAGCAATAGCAAGTAGTCGTATAGCTTCTAACGTGCTACGGGTGCAATGTTTCATCGTAGTCAATTCCTTCTTCTTGATTATATCCTTGTGCTACAAGTCTCGCTTTATTTCTAACACCTTTCCTTCTTCATTCATTTTATTCCTAAATACCCACTTTGTGCCTATAATAGTCTTATCTTGTGGACGTGGCACTAAATCCCATACATCGTTTCTAACGAATTGATTAAGTTCGTCATGCATAGCATCAATCCAAGAAGAATCACTCAAAGCATCATGCACATTTTTGGGCTCAATTTCAGAAATCATAGCATGAAATTCATTTATTTCATCCGAAGTATTCTTCTACGTGGTCGCACACCGTGAGTGAGGTCGCCTATGATGAGATCATGTGGGTGATCTCTATGCCATCTTGGTTGATTATTTTCTAAGTTATCATGCATTTCTATGTGATCATGCATTTCTAGTGTCTCATTCATATCATGCATATCAAAAGAATCATCATCTTCATTCAAAACGGGTTTCAATTCAAAATCATCGTCATATTCCTTATCTTTATCAATCTCACCAAATTCATTGAATTTAACATGAATAGATTCTATAATTTGTCTAGTGAGAGGATCATAACATCTATATGCCTTTGAATTTAGAATATCCAACAAAAATGCACTCAATTGATTTGGATTCAAATTTATCTAAATTATCTTTTGTATTCAAGACAAAACATTTGCATCCAAACACACGAAAATAGTCAATCTTAGGCATGCGATCATTCAAAATCTCATAAGGCGTCTTGTTTATTTCTTTCTTATAGATAGGCGATTTACAATATAGCATGCACAATTTACGGCTTCCGCCCACAGAAATCTAGGCAATTTATTTTCGCAAAGCATAGTTCTAGCGATTTCTTGTAATGTACGATTCTTTCTTTCTACTACTCCATTTAGTTGTGGAGTTCTAGGTGGCGAAAACTCATGTTTAATTCCTTTTTCTTCACAAAAAAATCATCTCTTTGTTTTTAAACTCACCGCCTCTATCGCTTCTTATCCTTTTCACATTTACACCGTATTGATTTTCAAGTTGTTTAATTAATTTAGCAATCTCAACGGCGCTATCATCCTTATGTGCAAGAAATAAAGTCCAAGTATAACGAGAAAAGTCATCAACAATTACGCATGCATAGTGACGCCCACCAAGGCTTGTAGTGCGACTAGGACCAAACAAATCGATATGCAATAGTTCTAATATTCTAGTCGTGCTTATTTCATTTTTCGGCTTAAGTGACTCACGTGTTTGTTTGCCTTTTATGCAAGATTCACACAACTGAAAGTTGTCTAAATCAAGCGTAGGCAATCCCCGTACTAGGTTCTTTCGTTGAAGTTTTTCTAGTGTGGAAATGCCAATGTGTCCTAAACGTCTATGCCATAAATTCACATTGGGTTCATTTGACATAAAACACTTAACTTTAGCGTCTACTACATCATCCATAGATAGCGTAAAAATATTGCCTTCTCGTTTTCCTTTTAAAACGGTTTCTCCATTTTTATTTATTATGTTGCAATAAGGGTGAGTAAAACACACATTAAAACCATTGTCAACAAATTGAGAAATGCTAAGAAGATTGTAGGATAAGTTGCTTACCAAAAATACGTTGGAGATTTGGAGTGTGTTCGGATTACCAATCGTACCTTTTCCGATGATCTTGCCTTCGTTGTTGTCTCCAAGGTCACGGATCCGCCTTTTGTGACCTTCTTTAGTTTGGTGAATAGCTCGGGTCACCCGTCATGTGTCTCGAGCATCCACTATCAAGGAACCACTTTATAGATGTATCTTTCGATGTGTGGTCTCCCTGCAATGTGAAAAGGTGATTTAGGTACCCTTTTAATTTTGGGTCCTTTCGAGTTAGTTAATCACCTTTTGGTAAAGGTACCTTTCGGTACCCATACTTGGGTGATCCTTCTCGGTCTATCAAATGGCAAGAATGTAGATGAAGGTGCGATAATAGACATGTGGTGCATGCACTTTGGGCCTTTGCCCAAGGACTCCTCTATACTCACTAAATGAAGGACGTTTTTGATATGTCCTTGTGTGTGTGTGCGTGCGTGGATGATATGAATTTCGTGTATGCATTGTTCTCTCTCTTTTCATATCTATAAGGTACAAAGTTATATTTCACATGATATGAAGAGTGGGGCGTGAGGAAGGGGGCGCTTTCTGCGTCATCTTAGACGCCACTTGCGGCTTAGGGGTGTCTACTTTCTTAGACACAACAAACTTGGTTGGTTTGATTGATACTTCGTTAGTATCAACGTATCCCAGTCCAGTTTTGTCGCTGTCATGCTTTTGTGATAATATGATGCGATGCAGCATGTTGGACCCTGTGTCAAACTGTTTCATCATTTTCTCTAAATCGGTATTCCTTGATTTCAAATTTGAAATCTCGGATTTCATTTCATTATTTTGCGTGGTTAATGATGAAACTCTGCTTTTAATGTAGTAATGACACATGATGACTCTTTCTTTGAATCGCTTAATTGAGCGACAAGATTCTCGTTAGAAGATTCTAACAGTTTCTTGTCTTCAATTAATCGTTTCTTTTCTTTAGCGAGAGTCTTAGTGAATTTATGCAATTCTAGATACTGACTAAAAATCATCATAAGAAGGTTCAGAGTCAGAGTCAGAATCAGATGATACCTCATTAGATGCTTTGGAGGCAAAGCATACTTGTGCGGTCTCCTCTTCGGTCTCAGTTTCAGAATCTGATGAATCACTCCAGGTGGAGGCCTTTAGAGCACGTTTCCTTTGTTTGGGTTCTGAGACGAGTCTATGTTTGTTCCGCTCCTTGTCAGGGTACTTAGTAGTTTGCTTTTCTTTATTTGGGCAGTCATATGATAAGTGTCCGAGTTTGCCACATTCATAACATTTAACGTCTTTATCGTTTGACTTGTTCTTATTTCTCTTAGTAGTAGTGCCCTTATTTTTGTTTCTAAATGACCTTCTCATAAATTTTCTCAATCCTTTAGCCAATAGAATTAGGTCATCATTATCCGATTCGGAATCACTATCCTCTACGTGATCGGAGGGGGGAGACGTATTCATTTGATTTAAAAGCAATAGCTTTACCTTGTTTAGATGATTCCGATTTCCGAATGGTGAGTTTATTTTCATAAACTTTAAGTGATCCGATTAGTTCTTCCATCTTTATTGATTTAGTTTCCTTGCTTTCTTCTATTGCGGTCACTTTTGGGTCCCATTCAGAAGGAAGGCTTCGTAGGACTTTCTGTACCTTTTCCTGCGTAGTGAAAGCCTTACCAAGAGACTCAAGAGAGTTGTAGATGTTAGTCAAACGAAGATCCATATCTACAATAGACTCATTGGGCAATAATTTAAAAGACTCAAGTGTGGACATGAGCATGTTAATTTTTGACTCTTTTACTTGACTCGTGCCTTCGTGTTTCATTTCTAGAATCCTCCACATTTCTTGTGCACTCGAACAGTTTGACACATAACTAGACTCACTCTTACTTAATCCATTTAGAAGCAATTGCATGGCCTTAGCATTCATACTAAGTTTCTTTTTATCATCACTCGTATATTCTTGTCTAGTTTTAACAACTTCTAAAGTGACTCCGTCTACGGTGGATACCTTAGATGGGACATAAGGACCATCTTCAATGATTGACCAAAGATCTATATCTATAGCCATAAGAAAAAGCTTCATCCTAAGTTTCCACTGAATAAACGACTCACCGTCAAAAAGTGGAGGCCTTTGGCTCGACATACCTTCTTGCTCGGTTTTGAGATTTGTGGTTGACATCTCACTGAATCGTTGGATTCCTTGAAGTGAGTATTCCTACGCTCTGATACCACTTGTAGGATCTGCAAGGCACCACTAGAAGGGGGGTTGAATAGATGGTGCGGAAAGTGTGATTTTTAAAATTTCTTTAAACTTTGAACAATTCAAGTTCTGAAAACAGATTCTGTTTTCAGGACCAGTTTTAAAACGTTTTTAAAACTAGGTTAGAGGTCTCCAAAAATTATGAAATTTTGAGAGAACTTAGCCTCAGATGTTATAAGGGTCCCCTAAAAATTTCAAATTAAAATTCAACCTGTAACCCCTTCAAAAACCGTTGGAAATCAGATTGTGCAAATCTGCCGGAAACGGTAGATGGTTTTGAAAACTTAATTCCTATTTGTGTGAACGTACAAATGCTCTGAAAATTTGACCACTAACTCTTTATATACTGTATTTAAATGGGTTGAAACTGTTTTGGAAAATTCTTTTGGGAAGTAGGTCAACTATAGTCAAAGTCTCAACCTTTGCAAGTCTGAAAATCAGACTGCACTAGTCTCAGAACTTTTGATGTTTGATTGACTTATACTTATCCAAAAGGGTTGACACTTGTGCCAAATTAACCCTAGAAAGTGTAAGTATATTTCTGGAAATTTTCGTAATTTTTGAAAAACGTTTACTATTTTTACGGATGTGAACAAAAGAGTAAACAGTGCAGTAACTGAAAAGTAAATGCAGAAAGTAAATGGCACCAAGAATTTTATACTGGTTCGGTTATAAACAACCTACTCCAGTCTTCAAGGAACACCTTCTTGGTTCACACTAATCACACACACGCAGTACACCTTACCGCAGGGTTGATAGAGTTACACCTAACTCCAACCCTTTACAAACCTTGTTTGTAAGTACAATTCACACGAACACCACCACCTTGCTAGAGTGAAGATTGATCACACCTTGATCAATCTTTTACAAAGATATATGAATGGTGGTTTATCTCAAGCCTATTTAAGATTGAAAGATATGAAAACAAGAGGCTTTACAAGAAGAGAGAAAGAAAGAAGATGTAGGAGAAGAAGCTAGGTTTTTTTTTGATCTCTTGGAATTGCAATGCTTGTTGTTGTTTTTGTTTGCTCTCTTCTCTTTCCTTTTAACCTTGCAGCCGTCCCCTTAGGTATGTTTCCCCCTCTTGAAAATTGTCTTTTAAGTCCTTGAGAGAGTGTAAGACATCATTTGACAAGGCCTTGCTTAATTGGCATCTTCTTATTGGATGATCATTTAGTCTTCGCTTACTTGGCACCTCCTTATTGGTTCAACATTGTCATCATGATGACATGGAAAAAATCTGAGATATACACTTTACCATGTGCCAAAAATCAATCATAAAATCATTCCATAAATCAAGAGATACATCATAAATTGCAAGACAAATAAATTCTTCCATATCAAGTGAGAAAATCGGCCATAATAGCACTCTTGCCATGCTGAAAATTCAGCATGTGCATCATGGAGATAAAGTTCAAATATTACCATTTTTCTTTGAATTTTCATCATAAAAATGAATCAACAACTTATGGTAGGTATTGCTACCAATTAAGAAATGATCTTAGACACAAATAAGCTTAAGAGTTCGGCCACACCATGTCTTCACACATGCTGAAAAATTTCAGCATGTGTGATATGTAGAATATCACACTTTATTATTTTACATAATATTCAAATCATTTCCATAACATCCTCAATTAATCCTCATGATTCAAGACACAAAATATCTGCCTTTTTAACTAAAAATTTCGGCCATAATACAACATACATGCTGAATTTTCAGCATGTGTCATATATGTGACATAGTTTGAAATGTTACCTTTTGTAGCTCCTTCAATTAGGTCACCAACTTTGTTTAATTGGTTCTTGACCAATCAATATGCCAACATGGCTCCACATATGCTCCAAATCAGCTGTTATAGGCGTCGGTAATGTGTTTGACATGTGCTGAATTTTATTTTTGCTAACTTTATAAAATAGTGCACATTTAATAATACACACATGTAATATTCTAATCAGCCCCTAATTTAATTTTCTAGAGCACTTTAAGATGTATATCATATGTAAAAAGTGTCTAGATACGTGTCACATGATGTACAAGAAAAACGTTCCATGTTATGTGCGTAGAAAACCGAATTTTCGATATTTATCGATTACCCGATTTTTCACTAATTTAAATTCAACTTTTGCACATGTTATATATATTATGTTATACATAATATATAATATATACTTTAAATCTCAGCACTTGGCTGGTTTAAAGTGGTACCATTAGCATGTGACAAAATTAAACTTGGAATCTTCACATTTTGGCCTTAATGTGCAGTAATTTGTGTGTGCCAACATGGAAAGTATTTTTGGCTGAATATTACATGTAGTGCACGAAATTTTCATCACTTTTTGAAGTATAGGGGCTGGCCATTTATTTATGGCAAGTACGTGACACATTGACATAGTTTCGGTATTCGTCCGATACGACAAATTTCGTTTTAGAACCTTTTATCGTGTCGTATTTAATTTGTCATCACCATATCTTATATCATATGATATAAGACCTGAATATACTCATAATTATGAGTTAAGTATAGTGGTGTGACGTTAACGTACGTACGTAAAATACATAACGTGTCGGTAGTACGTTGGAATACATGTGTATGTGCCTTTATTAAAAAAAATCTGAAAATATATGTGATATATATGTATATGCGTGTGCATTAAAGGATGGGGAGGAGGAGAAGACTTTCCTTCCTTAGCCTTGTTGCCTTTGTGTCTTTTCCAAATGTAGCTTCCTTTAATGAACTACTTAGTTCATCAAACTAAGGACTTCACTTAATGAACTAGTTTAGTTCATTAATGGTGGCACCTGAAAATAGTATAAACACAACAAATGTTTGCCATATGATGTAAGCTTTAATGCTTCATGGCTCGTTAGTACGGCAACATATATAAGCTAAATAAGGCAAGTAATGGCAAGATATCATGCATTCATGTACATGTATATATATTGTGCACGTTTATATATATATACATTTAAGTCACTTATTTTGAAATCACTCAAACCCCCTTATCTCTACAACACGTGCATATACTCGTTTATGCTTACGCGTTTCTCCCTCAATTCACCAAAAATCCCAATTTTTTTTAAAATTGTTTTTCTCCTCTTTCTGGCGACAAAACCCTAATTCGATAGTACCGATAATCTAACAATTCCACCTTTCATATCCAGCCTAATTATTTTACCGATCATAGCCTATGTTTCATTCGGCCATAGGCCAGAAATTCCATGAAATCTCAATGTCTCCTATAATGTCAACTTGTACACCTAATAATGCTTATAATTAAAACTTTATATTATATATATACCTAAAATAACGTTAAAAATATTTGAGCCTCATCAATTTGAATGGACAGCGGCAAATGGTATTAACAATTTGCACCTCAAAAGAAACCCACTTAATATCTGAATTCACATAATTTAATCATATAAAATACATTCATAATTAATAATTATATTATAAATATTACTTAAATACATAAAAGCATCATTTCCGGTCAGTACCATAAATTTACCAATCACAATTTCTAATTCTTATAATTTAATCATATAAAATAACAATCATGATTAATACTTTATGTTACAAATATTATATGTGACTCTCAGTTGGCCCTCCTCATAAATATCGACATCATCAATTGAAATTCTCAATTTGAGCAACTTTCGAATTTCTTTCATACACAAGATACCACAGCAACCATAAAGAAAATATAACCATTTTGCATGCATAAGCCATTTTCGAAACTTGCTATAGAAAATATATCTTTTGGGTGAGATTTCAGCCACCCTACAGAATCTTTTGAATACACCCACATATAATTATATATATATATTTATATATATATATATATTATATATATATATATAATTATTCCCTGCACAAATTGACATCGTGTATATATTCACATAGAATTCAACCAACTATGAAACCAAAAGTATTCGTGCCTGATCCGGTTTTCTATGAAAATAACATTATAACTTTACAAAAACATAGCAAATATAGCAAGGGTACTTGCCTTTAGTTTGATTATACGCCACCGAAAAAAAAACGCGATTGAAATCGGACAAAGAATTGGTTGCTTCTTCTACCTATTAGCTGTGGCCGAAAGGTTGATAATGGAGGAAGAGGCTGCCGCTTTCTGTTTGTATGGGATTTATTTTTTGGGTCATAATTATATAGATGGTAGGAAGTTTAAATTTAATAGGTTTATTCCTAGTAGAATTTGGTATTTGGCATGTGATATAATTCTATCCTATTCTTTTTCCTAGTATGTTTAGGTTTCTAGTTAGGCTTTATCTTCTTTTATTTTTCTTATCTTTAGCCGTGTGGTGCGTGTATGTATAATATATATATAATTTGTTATTTGTTGCCGTGTGTGTACGTCTAATATATATATATATGTATCGTATGAAAACGTGGGTCATAACATTCCTTCCCCCTTACAAAAAGTTTCGTCCTCGAAACTTGCGTATGGTGTATCAATGACTTAGTATGGTTCTACTTAATCATTCACCTTGATAATGACCGTGCTAAATATCCATTTCATATTTTGATACATTAACCATTTCACTTTCTTACCATAGACTAAGGCCTCGAAAATCCTTCCTTGTACCCGACAAGATAATTTCTAAGTCCATTATTCTCTGCTTATCTAAGTTCATGATCTACTCTTCTTATAACTCTAGAATAACACTTAGGATATTGTCACCATACCGAGGGTTCCATAACCCAGTCATCATCAGTCGCTATCGTACTTATATCTGCGGTCATAGCAGCCCTCTAAGATCGATTCTTATAATATAATCTTTAGCTTAAGTTGTCCAATCCTAGCATGGCACACTAAATGCTGACCGACTTAAAATATTCTAATTCACCATGCTTCCGCGCCATACTGATCCACCGTACTTCTTAACTTGGCTATTTCCACCGTTATTTTTTTTAACCTAGTTCAATCTCAGATGAAAAGCAATCCTACTTGTAATTCTTACTCTATCTCAATTCAAGCCTACTCGATACATCTGTACTTACGTGTTTCTAAGAATTAACACTTAATCTAGGTTTGTAATAATTTGTGATTCCACTATATTTATTGTCGTAATGCTTGCTGATCATTATCAATTCATATCTCTAATAGGACTAATATCTTCGGCCTATTTGATAACCCAAAATTCAACATCTTAATCGTAACCATAAACCCTTTTTGCATGATATTCTTTGGTAAGTTTGCTGATCATAACGCTAATAAATTCTTTTCTTAGTAATTTGTTTTACTATATATCATTTCTTAGGATCTACAATCCCAACTTAGACCTAGTCACATTCCGACACTACTGTCGAGGTAGAGGCGTGGACCCGCTTCATTTATCATAATGGTAACGGTTTGCAGGGGTCGAATCTAAGGAATTATTTAAATGATTATAAACAGCACTTAGGTAAAGTAAATAATCCAGAGTCGTATAGAGTGTCCTAAGTATACGTGGGCATATCCCTTATCTGATCATCACTTAGGTCTAATGTCACGACTTATTTCTAGAATCGACACTCGGTATCCTCATTCCTTACGTCTAAAATCATTAATATTTCTAAGTTCAATGCTTAGAATATGATCACAACATATGTCTAAGATGAGTGCTTATGTTCAAATCGTCACTTGATGTTCAGATCACCTCTTATGTCTAAGATCATTTCTTATTTCCAAATCATACTTAGTAATCAATGCTTAAGTCAAACATCAACTCTTAATCAAGATCGTCGCTCATGTCCAAGATCGTGAGTTACAGATAAGATCATCACTTAATTTCTAAGATCATAGCCTAAATCTATGCTCCTGCCATGGATCTAGAGCCATGCTCTGATAGATTCGCATTGTCGAACACGTAGTACTTCTTAAACGCATCCCGAAATTAAATCCAAGTGATCAGTGGTGTCAGTTGTGTTGCGTCATCACTGCTCCGCATCTCCTTGTCGAAGAATCTCAGGTCCAAGTGCGATGGTGGTGGAGGCGGTGCATGCTAGTTCAGCAGCTGGTGCTACTGTGCCAAGGTGTTGGTCATGGCGACTATGGCATCTTCAAGTGCTTGGGGGTGATCCCCTGATTCTGGTGGTTCTCACCAACGTTCCCAGCTGGCTTACGTCGTGGAGGCATTTCCTGTTATCCAAGTTCATGAGAAGAAATCGGATTAGTTAATAATAAGTTGAAAGGTTGAACGCCAATAAATCGATAGTTAGACAAGGAAAGCTCACCATCGGCATACACCTCCCATAACATGATCATAACCTAGGTCTAAGATCATATCTTAAGTTTACTTTGTTTATTAGGGGTAAAAAAAGCTTATGTCTAAGTGTTCTAATTAATCCTGCGTTTCCGAGGCAGATCTCGAGCCTGGTCTCTGATACCACCTGTAGCGCTCTACTCCCGAGCCCTAACATCGGGAACAGTGCACCCGCCGTATCTCACTAAGGAGAATACAAAGCGTCGAATCAATCTCTTACTTGTCAAAATGACGTAGAAATTTTTTTTCTTAGAAACGTAAACCATAACATATATTAAACTCTAATAACCGTCATTACATTGCTAAATAACAATTCTGGGAATAAAAATAGTAAAGTAGTATGTGGAAAATCCTCAAAGTATAAATAAGAACAAAACAGCTGCAGAGTCCCCTCATATCCTAGCTGCAGCTCTCAACCAGCCCACTCTACTATGTCCGTCCCATCCTCAACGAAGATGTGCTCTTAGTCCTCATCCGGCTCACCTGGGAAGTAGAGGTGAGTGACAGAAATCACCCAGTAGATGCCCGTCTCAAACAAATACAAAACGTACATACCGAAATGATATAGCCACATAGCACATAGACATGATATAACCATATAGCACATAAATATAAGATAACATGCATAAGATAAAGTAAATGCGGTAAGTAAAGCACTCCACATAAAAATGCGCAAGTACGTGATGCATGCTCAATCAACGTGTCACACGCAACAAGAATCATGTCATGCAATGTGCCCTAGACCTATATGCAATGCATGATCCCGGGGATTGACTGGATGCCTGTAGCCCGTACACTACAATCCACCCTTGCGGATGCCCGTGGCCCGTACACCACGATTCACCCCAACCGATGCCCGTGCCCCGTACACCACGATCCACCATAACCGATGCCCATGGCCCGTACACCATGATCCACCATAACCGAATACTCATGGCTCGTACACCATGGTCCACTCCACTCGAGTGTCTGAGACCCGTACATCTCAACTCACTCCAAATGCAAATGCACGTGCCATAAATGCAACAACAAAAAAATCGCCTGGGGCCCGTACGTCCATCCTCACCAATTCCGACACTCAACAATAGTCGTCTGGGGCCCGTACGCCCATCCTCACCATCTCTGGCACTCAAGATTTGGTTTCATAAATTTTACGAATATTGGAAAGTTGTTATTTAGCATCCCTTTATCTTTCCTTAACTTGTATTAATTTACTAGAATTTTCTACTAATTTTCCCTATGTTTCCATTACTTAGTTCTATTTATTATTATTAATTTTTAATTACTTCAATTTACCAAACTTCAGAAATTAAGTGAAATTATTTAATATTAACCTTTTATATTTTCTTGAAATTATTTGATTTTATTGGTATTTAATTATATTTTCCTGGCCTGACCCGTCAGACCTGATATATTTTTTTTGAGAGGTTAATAGGCCGCCATTGGCCCGACCCGCTGGCCAGTTGACCCGGTCCGTTGGCTGGCCTATTCTCCGTCTTACTTTCATTATTTATTTATTTGTTTAATGGCTGCTCCACTAGTGTCAACGCGTGCTGAGATTCGTTTTTCGATCCCAACCCTCATGTTCTCCTATTTCCAGTCTATATGAATCTATTCTAAGGCCAAAACACAAGTTTTTTAGAGGCTCCTAATGTAAAAGTTCTCCTTTTTTCCCCAATTCTTTAAGGGTATTTTGTTTTCGATTCAATCATACCACCAATTTCACACACACATACACACATAGCAGCAATAAACAATATATCTCATGCTTTCCAACATATACAAAATTTACAACTTAAACAAATAAAAACAACGAAACAAAATTTACAACTTAAGCAAATAAAACAACGAAACACATTAGTATACCATCAAAGCATGCATGAATCATATTCGTTTGAGTGGGAATAGGCACCTACCTTTTTGACACATTAACTTCCTACGCAAAATCTCTTCTTCCCAACCCCGCTGACCTCAATGCTTGGTGTTGGGCAACTTTTGGGTGAAAATATATATCTTTTGGGTGAGATTTCAGCCACCCTACAGAAACTTTGGAATACACCCATATATAATTATATATATATATATATATTCCCTGCACAAATTGACATCGTGTATATATTCATATAGAATTCATCCAACTATGAAACCAAAAGTATTCATGTCTGATCCGGTTTTCTATGAAAATAACATTATAACTTTACAAAAACATAGCAAATATAGCAAGGGTACTTGACTTTAGTTTGATTATACGCCACCGAAAAAACGCAATTGAAATCGGACAAAGAATTGGTTGCTTCTTCTACCTATTAGCTGTGGCCGAAAGGTTGATAATGGAGGAAGAGGTTGCCGCTTTCTGTTTGTATGGGATTTATTTGTTTGGGTCATAATTATATAGATGGTAGGAAGTTTAAATTTAATAGGTTTATTCCTAGTAGAATTTGGTATTTGGCATGTGATATAATTCTATCCTATTCTTTTTCCTAGTATGTTTAGGTTTCTAGTTAGGCTTTATCTTCTTTTATTTTTCCTATCTTTAGCCGTGTGGTGCGTGTATGTATAATATATATAATATAATTTGTTATTTGTTTCCCTGTGTGTACGTCTAATATATATATATATATATATATATATATATATATATATATATATATATATATATATATATATATAATATCGTATGGAAACGTGGGTCATAACAGCCTATCATCCCCTGACATGCATTGGCTACTCTGAATGTATAAAAACGTAAAGAAGGACTTCGTGAAAGGGGACAGCCACACAAAAAAAAACACAAAGACTAAAATGGAAGAGGTTTCTTTACTTTTACCATACACCACCATGTATACATCCGTAACTGACTTGAACGTTGGAAGGTTTTTCTCTAAGCAGTAGTTTCGTCTAGCGACCTCTAACGTCGTTTCACCTGCGCAGGATTCTAGGAATACTATCTCGGGCTACCCACCGCGCCTCCACAAGATGCCAATGGTGCTATCACACATGTCATCTCTGACTATTTGATGGAGATCCGACTTCATATGAGGTAGACAGTGTAGGTTGTGGAACATATTCAGTAATATGAGAAGGAAGTGATTCGTTGGAGTGGGGAACCAAAGGTGAGAGATAAATTATTGTAGCTTCATCACAGATAGGTGGCCAAGAGAACAAAGTACTGGAAGAAGTTTTATTTGTTGAGATATTTTTTTGAGATATTATCTGATCTAATAGGAAATACTTGTTGAAATAATTTGGCGTTGGGAGAAACAAAAAAAAAAAGGAAATCTTTGGTTTCAAGGTCATATAGTTGTCAAACCATTTGAGACAATAGATAACCAACAAAAATACATTTTTCAGTGTGTATGAAATTTATCTCTATTTAATTGTCATTTGAAGAATAGCAAAAGCATCCAAATGTGCGGATATGTGAATAAAAATGGGTGGAAATCAAATAAAATTTCATAGGGGTTCCAATTAAGTAACACAATGAGTGTTCGATTAATTAAATTGCCTGCGGTGGGGGTGGATTCGCTCCAAAATTAGATGGGCGAGTGTGTTTGAAAGCCCAAGGCTTGGGCAACGTTCAAAGTATGGTGCTGGTCTTTTTCTTCTCGACCATTTTGTTAAGGTATTGGGTGAGTGGAGGTTTGAAATAAAATACCTTTGTCAGGAAAATTGTCTTTGAGTGAGAAAATTTCGGGCCATTGTCAGTGTGAACTATTATAACAACAACAGCAACATTACCTTACCTTATAGGCTCACGCCTATAACGGCGTATGGAGGGTAAGATGTACGCAACCATACCTATGTGTTAGAAACACACAGAGGTTGTTTTCCAATGATACATAATGGTGCGTCAAGTTATGTCGATCAACTGCTGCTTCACAATATAAGAAGCACAACCAATTTAGTGAGTCATTTTGCTTTCCATTATATTCCAAAGTCAAGAAATAATGTGTTTTTGACTCCAATGGAAATGGAAAATTGTGTGAACTTTTGTAACAGGTTTGTTAAATGTCATTCAATCATAGAAATAAAATCAAGAACCATAATAGGTACTTGATCATTAGTTTTTAATAAATAAATCTAAATATCAGGCAAGTAATCATCAAGAATAGTTAAAAAAATATCGTCAAATTTGGTGCTTCTTTTCTTGATAGCAATAGCAAATGCAGTTGATTCAGCAGAAGCTCGGGCATTCTTTGTGTTTGGTGACTCTTTGGTTGATAATGGCAACAACAACTATCTCGCCACCACCGCACGAGCCGACAGCCCCCCTTACGGCATCGATTTTCCGACCCACCGCCCCACCGGCCGCTTCTCCAACGGCCTCAACATTCCTGATTATCACCCCCTCTTCTTGCATGCATGTATAAAATTGCCAGTGACTTTATATACGCTGTAATTTTGTAGATGAGATGCTATTGCTTTCTCAAGTATTTGATATTAGTATTTGTGTTAAGGAATCTTAGCTCAGTCGACCGATCAGCCGAGCCCGACCAGCGTGGACTAGTATCGAGATTGAAGATATCTAATCTAATCGAATCCTATCAAATTCCTCATAATTATCCGTTTTAATTGAATTGATTTGTCTATATTCGTATCATACATTGTAGATTTGATTGATATAGATTAATATAACGTTTATCCTTACGTACTTAATTGTACTCTATAAATTCATATAGTGGAATAAGAGAAAATGACAGATTTATGAACAATTTGTTAGGTCCCTTAGAACACACTAGAAGGGGGGTTGAATAGTGTGTTCACCAAGTATGGATATTTTATGGATATTTTTTGTTTTGGAGTGCAACCAATACTTGGGTGTGTTTTAGAAAGAATAAAACTTGCAAAGAAGTAAAGAACACAAGTATGTATAGAGGTTCAAGTCAAATGACTCTACTCCTCTACCTTCTTGATTTTTCACAAGAAGGATTTTGAAAAGAGGATTGTTATTTCTATGGGGGAAACAACAATCAAAGAACGAAATTTAAACAATGAAAAACTAGGCAGCACATGCCTAGACCACAACCGAGAGATCTAACCCTTTGAAGTCTAGCCTCCAAAGATCTTCTTTGCCCTCAAAGAAATCTTGTAGGGAGAATAGTGCACCCACACTATCAACTAACCCTTCAAAGTCTAGAAATCTCAAACAAGAAGCATCCTTGCTCCTTGACCAACAATCTACACAATCTCTCACAATAATAACTCACCAAGAAGAAGACTCTTCTTCTTCTTACAAAATCACTCTCAACAATAAAGTAAAATATACAATGTTTACAAGTATTTTGAGAGCTTGAGCTTGAGAGAAAATCTGAGAGCATAAGATGTAGAAAGTTAAGGAAGATGAAAGGAAACCCTTGCTTTTATCAATCTTCAAATTTCTTCCCGTTTGAAAGCCTCTGCAGAGCCAATAATGGGCTTTGGCAGCTTGTGATGGTACCTAATCATCCTTGGAGATCTTCCCTTGGCATGTAGCAAAACTTTTGGAGAAATTACAAAACCATAGTCAAGAATGGAAAACTGACAACTTCAGGTTTGAGGGACAACCTGTGAAAATAGCACTAAAAGAAGAGGGTACAAAGAGTCAACTGGTTAGAAAGTAAAGCAAAAAGACCTTGGTAACGTTAGTCACATGAAGCGCCTAATGTGTTTAATGAACAGGCATTCGAAGTCACATCGAGCGCTTAATGTGAAAAAGAACTGGCATTCGAAGTCACATTAAGCGCCGTATGTGGGCATCTGAAGGCGTTCGAAGTCACATGAAGCGCCTAATGTTACCCTTCATGCTTGTTCGAACTAAAACTGACATTTTCTCAGAAAAAGT